>VZUI01030632.1:0-72619 GCA_013401135.1 Cettia cetti | reverse complement strand
GGAAGGAAGGAAGGAAGGAAGGAAGGAAGGAAGGAAGGAAGGAAGGAAGGAAGGAAGGAAGGAAGGAAGGAAGGAAGGGAGGGAGGGAGGGAGGGAGGGAAGGAGGGAAGGAGGGAAGGAGGGAAGGCAGGCTCAAACTGTTTTCCAAGGAGTTGGCTGCCCAATACTTTTCATGCTTTTGCCAGGAGAGGATAGCATGGGGTTGAGAACAAGTGCCTGTGCAGAGCAGATCTGTTAATGTTGCAACCCATTACCCACTCAGCTTTTAGGATCCAGTCTATTGTAAATTAATAAAAATCCAGTCTGTCTCGGCACCTTTCTGCCTTATTTTCATGTGTGATCACAACAGAGTAAAGAGAGACAATGAAAACCACTGAACCAAAGTAGTGAAGAAGGGATTTTGCCTCAGGCACCAGTGCTGTAAAATTTGTAAGCAATATGGTTAAAGCCATTAAGTCATCTTCTGCACATCAGGGTTTCACAGTATAGGCAGCAATAGCTGAGTAAGGGCTAAAGCATCAGTGTTTTTAGGAGGGAGCTGTATTTTGGGCTGACGTTCCTAGATCACAATGTTAGAGGAAACGTATGTTTATTACTTAGCCTGACCATTGTAGTCCACATACCACAGGACTTGCTTGGCTGATTCCTGCTTCAAGCTCCTGATTTAGGATTGAATGGTAGTTTTTCATCCTGTGGTGCATGGACCTAGAAGAATTGTGTTCCTAGAAAGCACATAATTTGCCATTAGAAAAGGTTTTTAAATACACTATACAAAGGTGTCTCGTGACCCATCCCTATAAATGTGCAAGGTCTGGATAGATGGGACCTTGAGAATATGGTTTAGTGGAAGGTGTCCCTGTCCACGGCAGCAGGGTTGAAACTAGATGATCTTTAAGGTCCCTTCCAGCCCAAACTGTTTTATGATTTCATTATTCCCCTTGGGAAATCCACAGGGATTCACATATCAAAGACAGCCTGAGACCAAATACTACAGCACAAATCTTTTTAACGTGTCCCAATATTGACCTGAAATTTTGCACTTCAACATCAAGGAGTCACTTAATGATATCTTGGTTTCAATTGCCATACCTGTAGACCAATTACACCTTTCTTCAACTGCCAGATATTCAATCTTCTGTATCTTTTTCTGTCAAACTGAAGAACTCTCTGTAATCATGTTCCTGCTTTCCAAGGAGGTACTCATAGACCAGCAAAATCACCCTTAAAGCCCTCAATAAGTTAATCAGACTATGCTCCTTAAAACTTTCTCAATAAATCATGTTTCATGGTTCCACAAAATTTCTCAGTTCTCTTCTCTTCTCTTAATACTTACTAATTTATCAGTCACTCCAGAAATACAGCAGTATGGACACAGTATTGATGTGGATGATGAGAGGACCATTCAAGTACAGAAGCAAATTACATTCTCCACTTCACACCAAAACATTGATATTCATATTTACATTTCTAAATTAACATTTCTGGCAAAGTGGCTGTAGTTCATGTCTATGATCTTATATGACCCATAAGTCTTTCCAAGACCTACACTTTCCCAGGACAATCCTCAGGCTGCAGAAACTACCTGCATTCATTGCTCTTCATTGTGTGACACTGTACATGTTTGTCCAGACCTACTGGAAATTACTCTCTTTGCTTCCACTCTTTTTACAAAGCTGTTCTCATTAGGAACTCATCCTGACTTTAATGTATAGTCAGAGAAGCTGCACCAAAGTTAAAGCTGCACATGTGCTCTCCAGATACCTCCAACACCGTTCACTTCATGCTCTCCTCAGCACTGCAAACACTTAACACATATCCAGTCTTTCAGGAAACAACTCATGTGTTGTATTTATAAAATATAGACCACAGGTACTGAACTGTTGTGCATAAGCCTTACGTAATTTCACAAAATCTCCTAATATTTGTTAAATGTGCATTCACCTTCTGAATTCCAACCAACCTTGATTTCACCAATAAAATCTGGTAAATAAGAAAAGGAACAATGATATACATGGGTACCTAGGAATTTTTTTTTTTCATACCTGTCAAAAATATTGATATTTACAGAATGACTAGAATTTGGAAATTCTTTGATGTCCCACATGGCTTTACCTTTATGTTCATGAGACATGAAAGACAAAGGGAAACCCTAATTCTGCTCCTTGTGTTTTTTCTTGTATAAAGGAAGCAATAATAGCAACGTGGTTTATGCTTCCCAAGGTCCACAAAGATACAGCCTATGGCCCAGAGCATAATCTCTTGATAACATTTCATTTTCGTTTTGAGACTAGTGGGACATGACACGAGCCACGCACTTCACAAGCTTGCAAAAACACCTTTCTTATGTACTGCAATTCTGCAATGCATAATCCTTTCTTGCTTGTTCTCAGAATAAACTGGTTATTTCTGTACCTTTCCCAAGCCACAGCCTTCTACAGGACTTTTTGTCTTTACACAGGACTAGAGAATTAGTGCAGTCTCATACAGAAAAAATTACTCCCAGGAGAGCATTTTCGTGGTCAGCTGGAAATTTAGTCTCAAAATATTGAAAATATTTTTGTGGAGTGCTCTGCTGATTGCTTTTTTTTTTTTTTTTTTTTTTTTTTTTTTTTTTTTTTTTTCAGTCTTTGGAAATTTGGAAATTTCAAAAGTGTGGGGGGTTGTTGTTGGTTTAGTTTTGGTTTGGGGTTGGTTTTTTTTGTCTCTCACCTGTGCAAAATTGCAAGGGAAATTAAAGTTCCCCTGGAAAATTCAGTTTCTAAGTCCCACAAATACTTCTGAACATTCTTTCCCACCAGGATGTTTTCAGAAGATGACAAGTTGAAAAGAATGGATTAAACTAGGAGATGAATCTTTGGTAATTTCAGCAGCTCTCAACAAAAGCCCCTGGAATCAAAAAACTTCTTTAACTCTAAAACTAATTCTTATTAGCATGAACATTGAGAGATTTATAGCCGAAATTACCATGAAAACATAGGAAGCTCAACTTGAGGTATTTAAAACGAACTCATGTTCTCCCTCTAGAAGACTTTCCCGTTAGGGCCCTCCCAGGGAGCACAGCATTTGACCCTCTACCCCAGAATACTCAGGCAGATCCTGCTACGATGAACCTGTGGCTTCCTCTGGGCAGAAGTGTCTCCATTCCCCTGACAGTTTTCCACAACTGAGACCTCCTCAAGTTTGGAGCCTGACCTGTGAATTAAAATGCATTTCATAGAGATAATCCATCTATGATTTCCAGAGAGTAAACACAGTACTAACCACTTCAATGAATAAGGAATGAAGCGTTGAATGATCCAACAGATGACACATGTGACAACCATGTACTTCTGTAGCCTTGGGCCTGTAAATAATAGAAAATCTCTCACCTGTGTGCCACATAAAGCCCAGAACATCACAGAACCTGGAGACACCTTCTTTCTGCATCATTATGGGGTAACATTATGGCAGAGACAAAAGTCAGCAAAGCACATTTCCAAAAGCCAGCAAAAGTCAGCAAAGCACATTTCCAAAAGCTGTCTACTGAAATAATCATAAAATCATAGAATGATCTGGGTTGAAAAGGACCTTGAAGTCCTAAGTCCAGAGTTCCAGTCTCTGAGTCTCTGCTAATGCCCTACTTTGTGACAGCCCTCTAACATTTAGAGTTCTTCTAACAATTATTAGTCCTTTCTGAAGGGAATCATCACATGAAATACAATCATCAAATAATTATACCAAGGAATAATTTGGCCAACTGGATAAATAATAGAACTTGTTGTACTTTATTAACTTTAAACACATAAGCTTACAATATAATTGCCAGCTGCATTTCTGGCTTTACAGCTTTCTGAGGAAGAACAGCAAGGAACCAGTATTTCAGGCTGCAAACCCATGGAGACGGAGCCTAAGGAGACACTATCAAGAAGCGAAAATACCACAGTCATACACACAGAGGCACAACAGAGCTGAGGAAGGATCTTTGATCTTGGGTTCAAACTGGTCCCTGGCCAAGAACCTTTTGCTTTTCTAAAGGGGGTGATGAGTGTCTCCTCAATTAAAAAAAATCCTCACAATTCACCCTCATACCACAAACTTGAAAAAGGCAACACTTCATGCTCATTGCCCTCACTTTAATCTCACCCAACACTTGCACTACTACAGTTGTTTGTTCATGATGCCCTTTACCTTCTCAGGCTTCATTTCACCAGATTAAGGTCCACATCACTTTCTAACAGTGAGCCCACAATGAGAGTCAAAGTCAGATCTGATATACAGCAACATACACATGTATGTTCAGAAAGCCTGAGAGTGCCCAAAAGGAGTGAAATACCTTAGTTTAACTCAAATGATGTTGAATCCTGGACTCTCTCCTCTGGAAGTCCAGTTAACACCATTTTACCGAAGACTTGTACCTTGACTAATTATTTCCTAGTTTTACTCCTAAATAGTAACTCTCTGGAGGAAATAAGACATTTCTGCTGCTTTCTCCCAAAAGCAAATTTTTCCGTGTAGCAGAAAGTTCCTCAGGAAAATCGTCTTGCTTTATCACCATTTCTGCAGAATCTGGAAGAGAATAAAAGAGCTAAAAGAGCTAAAAGAATACTGGGACATGCCAGAAATATCAGCTACCTCTTCCTGATGCTTTGCTAAGTTTGTTGCTGACTCTTAACCTGAAGTTTTGAATCAGAAAATCAATAAGGTCACTGAAACACATGTATAATCCTTATAGTCACTGTTAGCAGTCAGTAGCAACTGCTGGACTTTCCAAAACAATGTTTTGCCCTCAGAATCATTAAAGAATTTAAATTATTTGCCTATATTTTAGAGTATTTATTTTCCTACATACTAAAACAAGTTTTGACTCATAGAGAATGGGGAAAGTGCTTGGCTGAGTAGGATCAGGGCAACATATATTAATCTGAAGAACTGCATCAAAACAAATGGAAGGAATAGCCACAGGTCAGATTTATCTGAGCTTTTATACACTTTATGAAATTATTAGTTTAAGCATTGCCTAAGATCTTGGAGTAGCTTTGTAAAACCCAGTCATCAGCTGTCTTTAAGGTGAGCTCAGACTGGGAAAACAAAGTTCCAGACTGTATTCACAGATCTGGAATTGTTTCACTCTTGAACATGGAGAGACCATTTAGTTTGGGGTTTAACACCGGCCTAACTTCATTGTTTCTGAAATCAGTGGGAGCATCATGGACAGCTTTAAAAAGTTCTAGAAGACCTCAGGAAAACATTCAAGGAATAGCTGTACAACTTTTACAGGCAGTTATAAGCTTACTCTGCCAAGGTACAAGCTGACCCTTGGACAAAATAACTCAGCACAGAGTCAGTGTGTGCAGACTCTCAGACAACTTAGCTCAGTTTCAGAAACATGATGAAGAGACCTACAGGGCTTCCACTTTGCTAACAGTACAGTCAGAGCAAGCTTACACTTGTCTGGAAATCTTACAGAGACTGCTTCAAGAGAGGATGCAGTCATACCTGAAAATCTATGTAGTTGCACCTGCAAACCTGTAAAACTTTATACTTTCTCCCCAAAGCATAGCTGTAGTGGCAGAAACATAATTCTTATTTGTCATGGTAAAGGCATTGATGAACTCACAAGAGATGCTAGAAGAGCTCATGAATCAGGTAGCAGTCCTGTAAAATGCATGCATTTATACACCACAAGTCGTCCCAGAAATTTTAATAGCAATTTCAGTGTGTTTGTGGAACATCCCTGCTTCAGAACTGAAAAAAAAAAAAGAGTCTGTCGCAGTGTCATGTGTAGCCATTTTTTCTCTTTTTGCTTTTTTCTTCCAGTCTTCAATAATTTCATCAGAAGATGATGATTTTTATCATTAGCAAAAAAGCCTAACTAAGACAATAAGAAAAGAACAAAACTGAAAGACCAAGTACGCTTGAGGCTGAATTTCACCAAAAAAGCAACAAATTTCCTGGTTCAAGAAAAGAAATATGTGTGTAATAGGTTTTTAGGAGTAGATGGACCTAAGCAGGACTAAAAGCAGAGAAAACTTAGTAGAAAGCTTACATGTTTTTGTAAAAAATAGTGTGAAAAGTAACTCATTTTAATGCATTTTTGGTCTGAACTGGGCTCAGACTCTTTCATCAACAATTCACTCTGAACCCAACACCTGCATGTGAGCCCTTGGTTAAGGTCAAATACCTATATTACACTGCCCTTCAAGCAATATTGAATCAGTAAAGTATCTTTTCAGCTACAGTTATATTAGATATAGCTATTGACTTCCTTCTTTTTTATTGCACTATAAAACACGCTGTAGTGAAAATAAAGGTTTACTTTGCAACAGAGAATTCACAGACATCTATTACTGCTGACTTCTCAAATCCTTGGGTGTGTGTCTTGCTGTCTGTGTTGATTGAGATATTCTGAAAACCAATTAACTGTCCTTCAGCCAGTGTCTGGCTGGTGTAATTAGTGCAGTGTGTTTCATGTATTTGTGTAGAGTAGATGCTGAAATATTTGTCTGTGTCCCTTTGTGTATAACCAAACTATTAATAAAAGGTTAGGTTTCTTTCTTTCCTGTTTTAAGAAAGCAGACAGAAAGCTGCCATCTCCACAGAGGCTCTGAGAGTTGGCTGCCTCTTTTTTGATTTTAAAGATAATAGTGTCTCATCTTGATTCATCCCGCTCTAACAACAGAAGATCCAAGTGTTCTTTTGCCAAATACTGAGGTAGCTTTGAGACTGATGTAGCATCAGGAACAAGCAATTATATTCACTTTTATAAGCCTCAGGTGGAAGGTTTGACAAAGAAAATGCTGTGAGATCCTCAAGCAAATAATCAGTAACAAAAACAGGTTTTTAAATTCCTGAAGTGTTCTACGAAAGAAATCATTTAAGATATTTTAAAGTGTTATTTTTCAGACACCTGAAAGATGTCTAAAGTGAAGAAAGATTCTTTTTAAACTCAGTCATCTCATCTCTGGTTTCCCTGTTCCAATAGTGTAATGCAAACTCCCTTGAGAATATCTCTGGTCAAATTAAAAAAAAACAAACCCTCCCAATTAGTAAAACTAGCACTATTAACAAGGGGATATACAAGAAGGAAAGATGTTTCATAATATTTAGCTTCTGAAAGCATTCAAAAACAGGCAGTTTAGGCAAACCCATGTTTTAACTACAGGCATTTAACTTGCCTGGGTGCTGCAGATCCAGGCAGCATCTCAGATTGCTGTGAAAATAGACACTTACAGTATTAGTGTTCCTAGACCACAAAGGACTTTGACTATCTACTTATCATGAAGGAGCCTATAGACTTTTGTGTCATATATTGATGATTCCCATCAGGGAACAAAGAATCAAATTTGCTTCTCTGCTGAGTCATATCTGCTGAGGTCTGTCCTCAAAGTACAAGGAGCCTCCCAGTACTCTTACAGTCTCTAGGGTAACTGAAGAGCCCAGAATATTTATGCAGAGATCCAGGCTTCATTTCAGAAGACCTCCTAATTAAAGTGAAAGAAACAGCATGGGAAGGGGGAAACCTGAAACTAGCAGGGGCAAAGATAAGACACAAAAGCAGAGCAGATAACATAATAACAACAAATGTCTGCTATTAGTTCCACAGCAAGATCCCAAGCTTATTTAATTTTTATCCCTTTTGTTGGGGATTAGAGGATGTCCAGAGAAATAATTGAAAAGGAAGGGAGGATAAGATGGAGGAAGGCTTGGAAGAAATTTCATGCTGCAACCACAAACCCAGAGTGTAGCTACTCCTTTATGATACAGCCAAGCTCCTCAGGAATCACAGCAAATACCATTGCAGCTCACAGCAGTTCCAAAAGCTGCAGTGACACAGTCTGGGCAGGGAGGGAGAAGATAAGAGTTGGGCTTGTGAATTAAGAGCTAAAGGAATGCAGGGGTCAAAATCTCAACTCTTCATCTCAACAACTTGTGGATGAATCAGACAGGTCCACTGATTTCCCTTTCTGTCCTTCAGACTGTCTTAAATCAAACAGGCACTTCTTTTCCGTGTGTGTGTGTGCTGGTAAACACAGCAGCTCTTCCAGTACTGAAAAAAATCTATAATTTTACCTTGCAACAAGTACAGATTTACACAGTAAACTATCAAAGTTAAACCAGGCACAGTAAGTCATCCTCCTCACACTATCACTCATCTATTGAAGTGGTTGGGAACAGACAGGATCCATGCCCTGGTGAGAGCAAGGTATGAGAGGTACTACTGCCTGCTGCCAAGAAATTCCTCCATCCTCACAGTGGGCTGTAGATGCTAAACACTTGCCTGCTGGATTATGCTCCAGAGAGGAAATGTTTGTCTGAGAGGGGAATCAACACTGTGAAACTAGACTGCTACTTGTGTTTTGACAAGGTTTGGAGGACCTCATTGTATGGGGAAATTACAGTCTGCTGAAGCAAAAACAGTGAGGAGAGAGGAAGAGAAGTGCCAAAGATGACATATATTATGATTATTCTGCAGGTGAGTTTGCCGTTTTAGCCTGTCACAATTTGCATCTACATTTGCATTTTAATTGTTCTGTGAAAACCTTTGCATTGGAACAAATCCAGAAGGAGCACACATGAAACATGCATCCACACAAGATACAGGTCTTGGATGGATGCCTAATCTTCTCCAATGGAAAGAGTTTGCTGTAGGCAAAGTCTCAAAAATGAAACCATTTCTCCATTCACCTCAGGTGAGTCAAGAGGAGCCTTGTGGTAGGAACTGCAGACGAACGCTTGTCTGTTCAGGAAACTAAACAACTTATATCTATCAAAGATATCTAAACAGGGATTTAGGGGCCCTTATTCTGGTATCCACATTTAAAAGTACGTAATTACGTATTTCCAGTTGAACCATAGGAATGCCAAAAGACCCCAGTGTAGATCAGCAACCTCTCCTGCCAAGCACTGTGTTAATAGGAGAGTCTTGCCTCAAACAGTTGACAAGACAGGGAAAGGAAATAATCACCATCTTGTTCTTCTGGCATGAAACTTAGGCCCAAGGCCAAACAGAAGAGCTGACAATTGAAACAAGATTGCTTATTAAAAAGAAATGCCAGTCCAACAACTTAAATCAAGGCACTCTTCTTCACTGAACATGAACTCACTGATTATAACCTCAAATTCATGCTCAATTTCCATTCCTCATCCAAAAAAGCTGCTTTCAATGCAGTTTATGGAGGCGAGTTATCAGAGTTGAGGCTGGAAGTGAAAACCCTGTCTCTTTTCTCTCAGCTTCCACCTAGAGAGCTGGTTCCTTTGCCTCTCTACCAAGGGCCATTCTCCCCATGGGAAGGGCACCAAAGATACAAATCACCATGATTAAGAGGAACTTTTGCAAAAGGAAGCACATGCAGCCTGGCTTCAGTGTTCAGTCCACAGCTGTGGCACTTACTATGGGGAGCAGCATCCTGGAGGTTAGTTTTGCCTCACAAGCCAGACCACAGTGGCAGTAAGTTAAGCTAGATCCACTCTGCTCAATAGAAATTACATCTAGTCTGAGTATGGGAGGATTGAGACCCAGGGAAAATAATGATTTTTTGCCTCAGTGAAACACTGTAGACTTGCAGTTTTCTTAGTGGCTATCAATTTAATTGCTGTCAAACACAAAGGGATGCTTTACTAAGTCATAAACAGGTAAGAAACTCTGACTTACAGCTTCCTGATTCTCACACTGCAAAACAGTTTAAGGTAAGGTAGTGTTTTAACAAAGAAAAAATGAGGGTAACTTAGTTTGTATATTCACCAGGATGGTCTTTTGCCATAGCATGAAGTAATTACTGAGACTCTGCAAGCTTCACACAGTAACGGAGATTTGTAAAACTTTCTCAATTAAGAGAAGTACTCTTAAAAAAACCCAACAAACTCATTTAAAAAAAACAAGTAAGTGAAAGTGTGGTAGGTTTGCTTTTTAACTCAAGTTCCTTACTGAATTGGGTGAAAAGTAATCAAACAAATGGTTAAACTTGCAAAACCAAATTGAGACAGCCTTCACAAAGAGCAGGGTGGGAAGGCCCAACAGGGAGATGGCTTCATTTGGCTCAGCACTTTTCAGAGCAATTCGTCTGATCATGCCCTCAGCAAAAGAAGTGGGAGGATTTTTTTTTTTTTTTAATGCCTGTGGGACCTATTTCTGAGCTTGTATTCTTAACATACTTGAAAAACACTTGAGCCTTTAAAATACCGCCCAGACAGAATGAAAAATCAAAATCAAGTAATGATGGATGGAGATCAGTATTGCCCCCAATAACAAACCTCTTACCTTCCTTTAGAAAAACAAGGAAAGAACAGGGCAAGGGGAGAGAAATTTGGGAAAAAGTCAGGTTTTATAACTCAGGGCTGCATTATCAGAGCTACAAAAATTAAGACACTCAACATCATCTTGACTCTACTTCTTTGTGTATCCCTAAATAAGATATCTCTTTCTAGCCTTCTTAATTAGCACCTCCTAATCAGTTACTCGCAGAAAACCCATCTGTGTGTCTACTGCATGTCCCCAACCTCCACAGCAGGAGGTAAAGGGTTAAATGAGATAGGACACACTTTCCTTTTTTATATGATAACTAAGAGCTGCAATATAATTGCCTGATTGCTCTATTTCATTAAGGCTCCTATTCCCTTCTACTTCAAAAGGTTAAAGCCACTCATATTTCCTTTCTTTATTGTCTGGCTTCACATAATGCCATGGGACAAGACAAAATAAGCAGTTGCCTCAACAAACTATAATTCATCCCAGCAGAACAACGACCGGCTGTAACTCAGTCTATTTTTAAATCCAACAAGTAATGAAAATCACTAAAAATAATACATTTCCTAGAGCCAAGACAATAGGCCTAAAATGTGTAATAATTAGAGCTCTGGCACAAGTGCTTCAGGCTTTAAACTGTTTTACGACTGCAAGATCTGTTCTTAGCAATCAGCCCAGTCCGTTGGTACCTACTTAATATCTTTATTATTAACAAGCTTTTCTTGTACCATCTATGTTTAACCACAAGCTGAAAGCACCACATGACTGCAAAAAAAAAATCTCTGCCTCCTTTCTTGTTCCCCCTAGTTCAGGATACTCAGAGGTAGCATAAATTAATTCGTTGTCTAAAAAGGGAAAATCTGGCAAAAAAGAAAAGACAAGGAAACTGTTTTGACACAGTTTGATACATAGCCATATTTATATGTACCAAAGAAAGTAGGTTGTGGGTCAAAAAACACATAAAAATCTTCCACCCAGGCCAGCTGCCTCCCCTCAGAGATATGAAGTGGCACACAGACGCTGGCCTCCACTCCTCCTTTACAGTAGCATTCAGAGATCCTCAGCAAGATCTTCTGTGCTGCATAAGTTCAACCATGTGTGTAAGGGGATAATAAATACACAAAAAATATTCTGAATGATCCCTGACCGCCTGCCAAGAAATGACTGCTCCATCGCAGTGCTTTTTCTTAATCTGCATATGCTTTTTCCTTTAATTATTACACAATGCTCCGATACCTGTGAAAATTTTTTTGTACCCAGTTTTGCATCTTCAGAAATGGTACTTTTAGGATGAATGCATTATTTGGAATAAACATGTTCTTAAATAAAATGGACATTTTTCTTAGGATATTTAAGTGACTCTCAGTACTACTGCAGTTGACTTGGTATGAAAATCATAGATTTATAGAATCATTTAAGTTGGAAAGTATCAGTGAATCCAACCTTTAACCCAGCACTCCCAAGTAATCACTAAACTATATCCCCAAGTGCCACATCTACACATTTTTTAAATCCCTTCAGGGGTAGTGACTCAGCCACTTCCCTGGGCAGCCTGTTCCAATGCTTGATAATGCTTTTGGTGAAGAACTTTTTCCTAATATCCAACCAAAATCTTCCCTGGTGCAACTTGAGACATTCCTTCTTGTCCTGTCACTTATTGCTTGGGAGAAGAGTCTTTGTGATGCTTCTTTCTCTCCCTTCGTTCCCAGAACCAGTTTTAAAGGTACAGAACTTAATATACAACACAAACAGAACAGACGATTGAAGATAGAAGCATCATAAAGTCACCCTAGGACACCCCATCTGGCTACAACCTCCTTTCAGGGAGTTATAAAGAGCTATAAGGGCCCTCCTGAGCCTCCTTTTCTCCAGGCTAAACAACAGCCACTCCTCAGAAGGGTTGTGTCTCTGAGTCTTCACCAGCTCCGTTGCTCTTCTCTGGACATACTCCAGAACTTCACAATATTTCTTGTAGTGATGGACCCAAAACTGGACACAGCACTCAAGGTGTGGCTTCACCAGTGTTGAGTATAGGGGAACAGTCACTGGCCTGATCCTTCTGGCCACACTATTTCTGATACAAGCCAGGCCTTTGTGGCCACCTGGGCACACTCTGGCTCATGTTCAGCTGGTTGTCAATCAGCACTCACAGGTCCTTTTCTGCTGGGCAAAAAAATATTGGCACTGATATTGAGCCCTGGGGAACCTCCCTGGTGGCTGGCCATCAGCTGGACCATTCACCACCCAACCAACCAATAGTGAACAGTGCACTTGTCCAAGCCTTGAGCAGCCAAGCTCTCCAGGACAATGCCATGGGAAGTAGTCAAAAGCTTTACTAAAGCCCAGGTAGACAACATCCTTTCCCTCACCCAATAAGCAGGTTACCTTGTCATAGAAGAAGAACATGTTGATCAAGCAGGATCTGCCTTCAAGAACCCATGCTGGCAAGGCTGATCCCCTGCTTGTCCTGCGTGTGCTGTGTGATGGCACCCAGCTTCCATAACCTTTGCTAGCACCAAGGCCAGGCTGACAGGTCTGTAATTTTCCAGATCGTCCTTCCTGCCCTTCTTATAAATGGATGCCACATCGGCAAACTCCAGCCTTCTGGGACCTCCCTGCTTAACCAGGACTTCTGGTAAATGGAGAGCAGCTTGTTGAGCTCTTCCAACAACCTCCTGAACTGTTTCCTCTACGCTGTGTTGTATTTCCAGAAGATAACTGCTAAATTGAAGGCCACCACAAGAGCAAGAGCCAGTGATTGTGACGCTTCTCCCAGCTGCTCAAAGAAAATCTTGTTTACCTCTTCATCCTGGTTGGGTTATCTATAAGAGAGTCCTGCCATGATATCTGCCTGTTTCTCTGATTTTAATTCATAAACACTACATATTTTCATTATAATTGTTAAGCTCAGATGGTCAAAACAAATAGGGCTATCCCACTGCATCTCTTTTCTTGCCTGTCTCTTCTGAAGAGTTTATAGCCATCCGCTGCAGCATTCCAGCTGTGTGAGTCATCCCAGCATACTGAGGTCACTTGTCTTGTTCAGCCAAGAGAAGGGGAGACAGGGGAAACCTCCTTGTGCTCTGCAGCTTCCCTACCTGATCTCTTCTCTCTGGAGACCAGTGATAGGACCCAAGGGAATGGCCTGAAACTGTGTCAGGGGAGGTTTAGGTTGGTTATGGAACCCCAGGGATGTGGTCACAGCACTAAGCCTGCCAGAGAAGTGTTGGGATGATGATCTCAGGCAGATGGTGTGATTCTTGGGGTGTCCAATGCAGGTGCTAGAGTTGGACTTTATGATCCTTTTGGGCCCCTTCCTAGTCAGGATATGCTATGGTTCTAAATTTCTAAGTTACTGTGATGACAGCTATGTCACAATTTTCCAGCTATGCGATGGCTTCCAGCTCCTCATGTTTGTTGCCCCTGCTATGTGCATTGGTATAGATGGACTTTAATTGGGCTGTTGATCCCACCACTTTTTGGATTGGGGAAGCCCTAATTTCCACCTGACTGTTCTCAGGTGCTTCTGTAGTTTTTAACATACCATAAATCTTTTATCTTTGCTGTTGTCTGAGTTTGCATCCCTTACCACCACTGAGACAGCAGGCTGAAGACCTTGCTTGCACACTGTTCCTCAAATATTGGCATAGTGCCCCCCATGCTTATCTCTAGTAAGCCTGTTTGTTTTCCCTTCTCCCCTTCAAATTTAGTTTAATGCACTTTTGACCAGCCCTGCTACCTCCTGTGCAAAAATCCTTAAGGACTGGTGTACCCCATCTGTTGCCAGCAGGTCTGGTGTTGTCTAAACCAACTCACAATCAAAAAACTGCAAATTTTGCCAGTGAAACCAGGCTTGGAGCTAAGTATTGATCTGCAGGGTCCTTCTCTTCCCTCCCTCATCATTTCCTGTGCTTCTGATCCTTAATCCAGTAATCCCAAGGCAATGAAGTCTCTCTTGACTGACCTTGGACTTCTTGTTGCCACTTCATTGCCTACTTAAAAAGAACAGTAACAGTCAATAATTTGAGGGCTGTACCAGGGGAGGACTACTTCTGCTTCTCTTCATGTCTTTAACCCATCTTCCAGGGAGGCAGTAGACTTCCCTTAGAAGTGGATCCAGTTTGCATTTTGGGCATTCTGTTCCCTTCAGAAGGGAGTATCCTATGAAAACGACCTGTCATTTTCCTTTATGGAATCAGTTTTTATTGGCAATTAACCTTGGCAATAAATCCATGTTAGATGAACTACCATCCCTTTTGTTTGGTTCCACAGACCATTTCATGCTAACTTTTGCTTTGTTCAGTAAACAGAATGAATTCTACTCAGACTTCATGGTTGAGGAGAGAAAGCATTGAAAAGGCCTGACATAGGCTTAAACCTCAGCTCATTAACCTGCTTTGTCATCCTAACCTGGCTATTCTTTACAGCCCAGGATAGCTGAGAGTCTCCATTCCAGGCACCTCTATGCTCAAAACTGTACAGAAACAGGAAATTTTCCCTGCCCCAGCCTGGCAAATCTTAAGTAGGACTTTCAAATGCACTGAAAAAAACCACACTCTTTCACACTTGAGGGCTACTTTTGGCTGTCAGAATGTCTGAAGGCTGGTGATAGGAGTGCCTTTATGCATGAGAAACACCTGCTGGGGTGGAGCCTAGTCTGTGTGAGAGCATTAATATCAAGTCCATTTAGAGAATAACTTCAATACAGAAAAAATAAGAGCAGGGCAGAAATCAATGCCGTTCACTTTCAGTGTATCAGGCCAACAACATTCATTTCATTCCACTGGTTGGTGCCTCCCATCACACAGAGTTCCATCAGCCTCATAGGTGGCATGGACACCACCATTGCTGTGACACTGTGACAGCACTTCACACTGGTCAGCTGTAGTCCTCACTTCTCTCACTCCTCCCCAGTGTGGAAGCAAAATACAAATATTGCTCCCTCAAAATATAGCTGCTAGCATGCTCAGACAGACCAAAATGAGGCCCAAGAACTCAAAGTCTCTTAAATTCTGGGCTCCCAAGTATTACCACAGTGAGCATCAAAAAATCTTAATCTTTATGAGCATCTCGGCATGCACCACTCACCCAAAATGTTTCCTCAGCAGGTCTGGACATTGAACCTGTCTCTGCTGAGCCCCAGCCAGCCCTCCAGCTACAACCCAGACACATATTTTGAAGCTTGCATTTGTACAGAGGTGTCTATGCAGCTTAGGAGCAATTTGTATCCAGATTATTACAAAACACCCTAAAAGCTTAATACAAATGAATTAAAGGTTCTTCCTTATCTGAGCTCAACTACAGCTGTTAGTCTTTAATGTTCGATCTTTAGGCACCAGTTGAATTCACAACACTTTTCAACATATTGTCACAAAATCCTGACATTAAGGCTTTGGCTGTATTTGGACTCTCCAACCACTACATCGAAACTTCATGATGTCAAACCTTAGAGGCCACTGAGGAAGCCTGCAAGTTAGACTGAGACAAGATATTCCCTTCTCCTCACAGCATTCTTCTCTGTGTTCTCCTTCTTCTCTGCTACATCCATGTGAGCTGAGAAACGTGAGGAATTAGCAGCTCATGCCAACTTCAGCTCTCCTATGCTTGATCTCTTTGCACTTGCTTCCTGCACCCTGTTTTTCCTCAGAACCAACTGTGAAAATAAGAGACCAAGCTTCATTCCTAGAGAAGAAACAGATCAGGGAAGTCATTGTGGGGTCTCCCTCACTGAAGATATGCAGGAACAACCTGGACACAATCCTCTGCCATGTGCTCTAGGAAGACCCTGCCTGAGCAGAGAGGTTCAACCAGATGATCCCACCAGTGGTCCTTTCCAACTTACCCATTCTGTGATCCTGGGTTTCTGTAAACCAGCTGCTCTTCTGGGAAGTACAACATGGGTGTCCTGTCTGCAGCTTCATGGGTACAATAGAGAGAACAGGCAGCTCAGGGGCTCTGGTAGGGTAAGGACTGCCTTCAGAGGGACAATAAGTCAGCATGCCCCTAGAATGCAGTAAAGAGCCCTGAAGACTTCATTGAATAGTGGGATAAAAAGAATTCAAGGAAGACAGGGCAAAGTCCTGAGTAGTTGGTCATTTCCTTGATTACCTTGGACACTCAGCAAGGTAGGTCCCAGGAAAGAAATAGTTAGAAGTTTTTACTCATCTGAAGTGACTGAACTGAAACTATATAAAAAATTCAAGAGGCTGTTAACCCAAAATGACATTGAAAGTGTTCCTCTCTTCCCAAAATTCACCTACAGAAATATGATAATTCTTGGTCTATCCATGTGTAAGCTTTCTAGAAAAAGACTCATAATAAATATTGCTTCTGTGAATACTGAATTTGTATTTCAACAAGTGTAGTATCAAACAATTCAATATCCAGGTCCACTGCTTGAGCTGGACCTTTGGGATTGACACAGGAACCTTGCTGGTTTATGACTTGTAGGTTGAAATTAAAAATGACAAGATAATAGTCTATATTTTTTCCAGATGTAAATAGGGTTACTCAAGCACACAGTAAAAGGGTTTTCGCCATTTAGATCAGATTTAAAGTCATTAAGACCTCATGATTTGTGTTCTTCTTACAGCAAACCTCATCTTGATAAAAAAGGATTTTTAGACCAGTAAGTGTCAAGCCGAAAAATTCCTCTGTGTGGAGCTGCATAAAAAAGATGTATTGAATGATGAGACAGAGTTTGGGTATCTTGAGACTGTCTGAGTACTGCTATTTGATTGGTTTTAACCTTTCAAGCTTGTATGTTTGTCCAGCAACAAATAGTTGTCTTTCAATGTTTTTGGCTTTTATATCAAAATGTCAAGTAAACATCTTTTTTGATAGAATACATTTAGAGATGAACATAGATTTTTCTGTTTTTTCATTATTTGTCTTTGATGATCTGCAACCTTAAGAAAACAATCCTCTCCACACTTGAATCTTAGACCTGGCTTTTCTCTTGTTTACAGTTTGGTTAAATAGTTAACTGAGCACTGAAAAAGAAAAGACAAAGAACAAGGTGGAAAGGGAAAAAGAAGCAGTAATCACAACTCTTCCTTTCTGACATCCCATAACTATTATTTCAATAGCGATGAAAAATAGAAATGATGCAACTTTTAGGAAATCTATACAGGAAGCTGGGAAAAAAGGCTTACTTCCTGTGTGACTTTGGACAGTTATTTAGGGCCATGTTCAGGCCATGCATCAGAAGGGCAGAAAATTAAGCACCATGAACCTATGACATCCAAGCAGTTCAAGCCATCTGTTGTGCACCAAGGAAGGGAAGAAGCAGTCACATCACCTGGGTTAGGCAGCTGGAGCCACAATGGGGAGCAATGGGGCAGTGCACCCACCTTGGGCACTGTGATTTCTCCTGGCAATTCTAGGCAGGAGCTGAGGTGTAGCAATGACAACGTGACACCTTCTTTCCTTCAACACAGACAAAACACCTTTCTCTATCTCACGTATTATAAAAATCAACGTTCTGGTGGTTTGGTGACTGGGTGCCAGTGACAAAGGTCAGGTAAACACTTGGGCTGCAAGCTGAGGCAGTATCTTTCACTAGACCAACTGCAAGAGATAAGGAAGGACCTGTACAGATAGCAGGCTGTGGGACCATAACGATCCCAGTTGTTTTCTTGTTCAGGAGTGGAATCGCAGAGGTTAGTGGATGGTGAGGAAGTGGCAAACAAAAGAAAATTTATGTTTTGCCACACGTTTTCCATCTTGTGGCCCCTGCACCTTGTAAAAACAACCTCAAATCTAAATTTAAACTAAATTTCTCAAGGGAAAGGGGCACCTATCCATCTCAGTCCTGCCAGTGAGATGCCAACACCTGTAATGGATGCCTGGAACAGTTCAAAGGCATTCCAGATACTCCAGCCAACACGCTGGCGTTATCTGGGGCCCAGCTCAGATGCCTGTACAGAAACACACGTAGTATGGGGAACAAACAAGAGGAACTAGAGATTTGCACATGCCTGGGTGAATATGATATCTCTGGGATCATTGAGACAAGGTGGCATGGCTCCAATGACTGGAGGACTGCAACAAAAAAGTCTTAGGAAAGACAGGTAGGGATGTGAGGAGAGGATATAGCCCTCTACATCGATGACCAGCCAGAGAGTAAGGAGCTCTGTTTGGAGAAGGACAAAAAGCCAACCAAGAGCTTGTGGGTCAAGTTAAAGGGAAGGCAAGTACAGGAGATGTCATAGTTGGGGTCTGCTACAAGCCACCCCACCAGGAGGATGGTGTGGATGGAATCCTCTATAGGCAGCTAGGAGCAGCCTCACACCAGCAAACCCTGGTTCTCATTGGGGATTTCAGAGGGGGATATTCATTAGGGATATCTGTCTGAGGGACAACATGGCAGGACATGAGCAATCTCCAAGGTTCCTTGAATGTGTCAATGGCAACTTCGTCATACAAGTTATTGAGGAACAAACAAGGGACAGTGCCATGCTGGACCTTCTGCACACCAACAGGGAGCAGCTGATGGGGAATGTAATGCTCCAAGGCAGTCTTGGCTGCAGTGAACTACAAGATAGCAGAGTTTGAGGTCCTCAGGACAGTGGGCAACCAGTGAGCTCATTGCCCTGAACTTCAGGAGAGCAGACTTTGGCCTCTACACAGACATACTCAGTTGAGCCCCATAGGATAAAGCCCTAGAGGGCACAGGCCCAAGAATGCTGGCTGATATTCAAGGATTATCTCCTTTTATCTCAGGCATGATACATCCTGACAAGAAAGATATCTGGCAAAATCTCCATGAATGGATAAGGAGCTGCTGAGCAATTTCAGACCAAAAAAAAAGAAGCTTTCAGAAGGCAGAAAAGATGACAGGTGACATGGGAGGAATATAGGGAAATGGTACAGAAAGTTAGAGATAAGGTCAGGGAAACCAAGACCCAGTTAGAACTGAGTCTGGCCTCCATAGAGGCCTCCATGTTTTGCAATCAAAAGGAAAGCTAGAGATAATGTGGGTCTTTTCCCACATTATGGGAAATGGGTGGAAATGGGAGAGCTGGCTATGCTGGACAAAGAAAAGGCAGAGATTCTCAGTGACTCCTGTGCCTCAGTCTTCAAATGCCCTAGCCATGGGAAAGACAAATGCATGGACTGGGAGAATGAAGACCCTAATCCCACTGAAGGAGAGGATCAGGTTTAAGATTCAGGAATCTGAATCTGTGCACAAGTCCATGGGACCTGATTGAGAGTCCTGAGGGAGACGCCAGATGAAGTTGCCAGCTGAAAAATCTTGGCAGTCAGATGAAGTTCCCAATGACTGAAAAAATGGAAATACAAAATCTTGGTCAGCAATGTGGACAGTGGAATTGAGTTCCGTCTCATCAGGTTCACTGATGGCACCAAGCTGTGTGGGGCAGTCAACATGCTGGAGGGAAGGGATGCCATCCAAAATCCATCCAGAGGGACCTTGACAGGTTTTAGCGATGAGCCAGTGCAAAATTCATGAAGTTCAACAAAACAAAGTGCAAGGTCCTACACCTGGATCGTGGCAATCTGAGGCACACCTACAGGCTGGGCAGAGAAGTGATTGAGGGCAACCCTGTGAAGAAAGACTTAGGGGTGATGGTTGATGAAAAACTCACCCTGAACCGGCGCTGAGAGTTCACAGCCCCGAAAGCCAAACAAATCCTGGGCTGCAGCAAAAGGACCGTAGGCAGCAGGCTGAGGGAGGTGATTCTCCCCCTCTGCTCTCATGAGACATCACCTTAGTGTCCCCAACATAAGAAGGACATGGAACTGTTGGACTAAGTCCAGAGGATGGCACAAAGTTGACAAGGACTGGAGCATTCCCCTTCAAAAACAGGCTGAGAAAATTGAGGCTGTTCGACCTGGGGAAGAGAAGGTTATGTGGAGATCCCATAGCAGCCTTCAGTATCTGAAGGGGGCCCTGGAGGGAAGCTGGAGAAGAGCTCTTCATCAGGAACTGTAATGATGGGACAAGGAGTAATGGCTATAAACTAAAAGAGGGGAAATTTAGGCTGAGTATCAGGCAGATGTTCTCTACTGTGAGGGTGATGAGACACTGGAAGGGGTTGCTCAAGGAGATGGTGAATGCCCCAACCCTGGAAATGTTCAAGGTCAGGTTGGATAAGGCCTTGAGCAAACTCATCTAGTAGGAGGTTTCCTTGACCATGACAGGAAGAGTCAAAATTAAATTATCTTTAAGGTCCCTTCCAAAACTTAACATTCTATTATTCTGTGATTCTATGATTTTAATCGTCATTGGATGCTTCAAAAATTTGTTGAAAATCCCAAGAGAAATTAGCATTGTCACCTTGCACAGTTAAAAATCTCCCCTTTACTTTTAACTTTCCTGTTTGAAGTATTTCTTAACCTCAGCAGCTCTACAAGAGGCGACAAGCAACATGTCTTCTCCATTAGGTCCAAGTCCAGAACTCTCTGGAGAGCTCACCACATGGAGCTGGATTATATTGCTTGTTAGCTGGATCGTTAGGTTATTAGCAATTGCTCACACTTCAGTCCAAGGCTGCTTTTAACTGTGTGCAGCAGCAGCAAAGAGTCCCATTGTGCACTAAATCTATGACACATTTAAATGTTATTTTTGGTGATGTAGAGCTAGAGTGATTAGCCGCATAATATTCAGATTTCTCCCAAGCCCTTTACTTTACTCTCCCAATCACAGTCAGAAGAGAGCAGCTCAGCCAGCTTTCCTTGCACAGCCACAGAAGACCAGCAGCATGTATAGGATAAAATCCACTCCCTGACTAGCAGGGCTTTGCTTCAATTTGTCCATTGTGACCCTTTACCACAAAGGCTGTAATATCCAGTTCTGCTTCCTTAAAAATGTAATAGTGGCTGGTGTATCCAGTGGAAACATCAGCCAGGAAAAAGCC
The DNA here is from genome assembly GCA_013401135.1 of Cettia cetti. Taxonomy (NCBI): domain Eukaryota; kingdom Metazoa; phylum Chordata; class Aves; order Passeriformes; family Sylviidae; genus Cettia; species Cettia cetti. The sequence continues at coordinate 51,517 of VZUI01030632.1, read as the reverse complement.
CCAGGGGAGCATTAACCCATCCTTCCTCAGACCCAGCTGTGCTGGCTGGTACCTGCAAGCTCCATGTCACACAGTGGGGAGCAGCTGCATTCCCCCATCAGTCACACCATTCCTGCTCCTGACCCTGTGTTCCTGAGCATCTGTCTGCAGGCATTTTACTCCTCATGATTTTTCTGTGATAGCAGTTTTCTCTTAAGCTCTCATCTGAAATGCTGTGCCTCTCTCAGGGTCAAAATTATGTCAGCATCATGCAGGATTTTGTCTGGCTGGAAAGCTGGAGATGCCCAACATCAATCAGACAGTTGTGCCGGGCACTGTAACAGGAAACAAGTGGTTGCCCTGATGAGGAGTCTGTTTGAATGCACAAGATAGGCAAAAGGATAAATGCAACAAGGTAAAATCAACTTTCCCAGAGTCTACAACAGCCAAGCCAGCAGCAGAGCCAGTCTCCTTCTTAGGCTAAGACCTGACCCCTGGACCAGACAACAGTTCATAACCTAACATGGGGAAGCTGCTTTGGATCCCAAACAAGCCTGGTAAGAATGATTTGACAAGCACTACAGAATATCAACAGAAGACATTTTTATGGAGGCATTTGTTTACTTCAATTGAGCAAACAGTTTAATTAGATTTTTCTCACACAGCAGATAAACAGCATTTCGCTCTGTCCTGTTCTGTATCTTGTGAATGATTCTTAGATGTGGTTTCCCCAAAGTCATTCCTTAAATTGGAATGATTAAACACAGCCAGCATATTTTTGCTCATAGTAAATGTCAAACTAAAGGCAAAAATATAATTAAAATTGTAATGTCATTTTGTGCTGGCTGCAAATTCAACCAGTTGGAATAATCTCAACGCCCATGAATAGGTCCATTTTTCTCTTCAGGCAGTCAAGGCAGATGTCTTCATCTGCTTTCTTTGTAAGCACAGAGGCAGAGGAGCCTTGACAGTGCTGTACACCATGGCTCCCAAAGCCTCCAACCTCTTCCACCGTGAGTCGTGGAGCACAGTGCTCTAAGTCCCTCAGGATATATCGCTGATCAGAAAGATCAAATTGTACATAGCAGAACAAAATGAAAGAGATGTAATTCACTTCAAGTGCAGCATTGTCTCCCTGTACTTCCGCTCTTTGTGCCTCATTGAGCCTTAGGGAGAAAGGAATGAGGAAGCAAGTAGAGCAATTGCTGAGAGATAAAAGCATTGAGGCCAAAAATTAGGGAAAGATTCAGACCTACGGAGATGACAAGCTTTTTCCCTTCATTGAATCAGACCCTTCAGGATCACTTAGGAGGACAAGTAATCTCTGTTTGCAGTTGCCACTTCACAGCACTGAAAGGGAGAGGAAGACACTGTTTTCTCTGAGATGCACTCAGCCCTACATGGCAATATCAGATCCTGTGTGTGAGCAGTGAGACTGGGACAGCAGCATGGGCAGGTGAACAAGAGGATATCTCCCTCATGGGGCATCTTGGGCACCCAGGAGTTTAATTTGCCTTCTTTACCTACAGGACTCAAGGGAGAACAAGTAACCCTTCACTAATCACCCCCTTCCCCCATTCACATGGATTTGGATGCAGTCTTCTGGCAGTAATGCAAGTTAAGCAGCAACTCTCCAATGAACCAGAATCCATGGAAAAGGCTATGTTAGTGTCAGATTTTCTGGAAGCTAGCTTTTGATATTTCCTCTAACCCAAAAATTAAATGACAAATTACTTCTTTAACGTCAGCCCCAAGTTCGGTGGTGCTAGCTGGCTGTGCAAGGCAGAGACAGATGTTTTTTTATTATCTTGCCAGTACAAATTGACTCCCAGTCTGGCATTAAGAAAGTTGGGCTGGGGCTTTTAGCCATCAGTTCAGTTCTCAGACACTGGATATGGCAGCAGTATGCAAACAGTGCATGTAAAATCCTTAGAAATAAACCACTTTTATGAATGGTTCAAGTTGCAAGATTCAGAGAAGAACTTCTAAGTCTCCTCTAATTCTTATGTTATAATAACACTGTAAGATTATAAATAACCTGCAATAGTTGTTTGGGGCTATTTATCACATTTAGGAAGGTGGGGAAGGTGGGGGACAAAATAGTACCTCAACAAAAATGTGCACAGTAATCCTGGCTAAGTTGTTCTCAAAAGTTACTGTCATTTTAGCTGTTCCAAGATGTATTCCAAGATATATGTTTGCTTTTAATCTTTAGCAAAGATTACGGAGAGTTAAAATGGAGAACCAAAATGCAGCACAGAAGGTCGGGGACACAAACACTCCTTTTATCTTTCTTGGAGCTGATACTTAGTGTGGGCTGAAATTTAAAAGAATAATATTGGAACAACCACCTACTCAATACAAAAGAGACCTGACAATGAATTTGCATACCTGGAAGTTTATTTGAGATTTGATTTCACAAATATATCAGTTGGTGTAAGGACAGCACGTCCACTTAAAGGCTTTCTCTGAGATACTTGGCCCATCATAATTGCAACCATCATTTATATTGCACTAAGAGAAATGGCTCTGATCATTAGAACATTTCAGACTTTGCATGCTGAGTAGGGTTTTTAGCCAGAAAAATTCACACTTTCCTTTGTAACTCTTTCAAATATGTGTTCTTTTATTTTAAACAAATTTATTCTTCCTATCAGCTCCTTGATATTCAGAGACAGTTTAAGGCAGGACACTTCAAGACAGGTCAAAATCTGAACTTTTCTGATGACATTTACATCTTAACTATAAAATTATTTCCATTTTTCAGATGCTCTCAGCAATTCAACTCACATTCAACTCATATTTCTCTCAGTACCTACTATATCATTGCATTATTTGAAATACAAATTGTCCCCCATGTTACAAATCAGTAGCCCAGCAACATACCTTGTTTCACTGATGAAATGAGAAATTTTTGACACCAAGACTGATTGACAGCTGGCACACAGTAATCTGTCATGGAAGCTGCAGCAAAAACAACTCAGCCCAAAATGCATGTTTGTGTAGCCATCATCTTGTGTCAGTAAAACAAGTCAGTTTGACTCTACGGGAAAGCAAAGAAAGAGTCTTTACTGTATCCCTTATCCTTCAGGCAGAATTGTCAGCATCTTCCTCTCCTGAAAGTTCCCATCACTTTTTCATTTAAACACTGGGAACAATATCAGTGCTAGGGAGCAATGGACCTACACACCAAATAAGGCACATTGCTTAAAAAAATACCAAATAGTCATCCACCTCAGTCTTCAAAATTGTTTGTTTCAATGAAATAAAGATCCCTTTCTTTGAAGACAGACTAATGAAGACTTCAGTTCAATATACAGCTACAGGAAAGAAAATAAAAGGATTAAAAGAAACACTGACTAGACATTGCAAGCTTGTGGAAAAGCATAAAGAGTACTGGAAGACACACAATGCATAATAAACCAATTGCTTAGCCATTCCTGGAACAGGGTATGCAGCATTTGTTACAGCACTTCAGAAGAGAACTCTGGAATTGTAGGGATCAAAGGAGGATAACAAAATGCAGATTTGATAAAGACAGGGATTGCTTATCTTTAGGAGGGTAAATCAGAGGAGGACACGAGAAAAGTACAAAGTAACGAATAATCTGTGGAAAAGTAGACAAAGAATTTCATCCTTTTACCAGGGATACATTTATGCTAGAACAGCTCAGAAAGGTGGTCCAGCATCTGCTGCAGCCCTAAAAGGAGCTATGGCCTTCTACTTCATATGTTTTTGGCCTATGAATATGGGTAGATACCCATGTACCTCAGATACAAAAGAAAACTCAAAACTCATATTCTTTCACAAATAAGAGCATTCAAACAGCAAAAACCAGCATAAAATTAATCTGGGATTATACAGCAACCTCTGCTCCAAGCTGCAGGCCAACCTCTATTTGTGAGGCATCAGGATGAAAATGAAATGCTGCAAGATTATTCTGTGCCCTGTACCATTGTTAGATATTATGTACAAGCATTGTCCCTTTTTTCATTAAAAGAGGCAGAACTGCAAGGTGCAGCACTATGGCCACTGAGGTGTGTGTGGCTCCCCTTCTTGCTCAAGAGCATCCTTCCTCAGAGCTGGCTATTCCACCACACAGGTGAGCATGGGTTCCCCTTCCCAGGAACTGATTTTTTTCATGGTTGAAAAAACTTCCATCACCTCTCAGTGGGGGAAAACCTCTTCCACTTTCCCATTTTATTGGACAGAAAGGAGAGGTTTCTCAGAAGCCAATGAAGAGCAAAAACCCAAATCCAGAGCTTTGAATTGTTCCCTGGAGGTAGTTCTTTTAACTCCAGAAGCATCTTAAGGAGATTTACCTGGGAAGCTGGATGCTACAAGGATGGTGAGAATCCACTCAATCTCTGTACACTACAACCATGCCCAGGGTAAATATTTATTTAATAACTTTCTTAAAACTTTCATAACAAGTTCTAGTTACCTTTGTACCTGAAATTGGGAATTTCAATCTGTAATTTGATAACAACTTTAAAAGCAGTACAATAAAGCTTTTACTTCAAAAAAGAAGTCTGGGCAATGATTAACAGGATTAATCCCACCAACATAAAACTAAAGAGTAGCATGCTATAAAGATGAACCTGTAGATGAACCCTCTTGAATAGAAATAAATAAACTGAAAACAAACTTCCATCATTTAATTCTTCCCTTTCTTACAAACGTATAACACAGAAGTAACTCAAATCAAGCCTACAGAATAATTCAGGAGTTGAACAACCAGAGTTCAAACCACAGACCACAACAATGTATGTAGAATTAAAACCAAAACTCGCATAATGGAGAAGTCACAAAACCAAAAGTGGACAAGTGATGGATAAATCTATTTGCATATATTTTTAGAGAGCAAATACTAATGGAGCAGAGGAATACCGCTTACAGAACTGCTGACTTCTGTCTCCCCATAAAAGACTTTATGGATGCATTTGTGTTTAATGAATTTAATCCATAACATGTACATTCATTTATTCTTTCTCTATTAAAAATCTCCAATAAACAATATCCCCTGAGCTGATGAGAACAACCTAAAAGAAGCAAACTGTCACAGATGACAGTGAGACAGAATTGATCTAGACAGATTTATTCCCAGGTTTAGCAAGAAATTCACAATTACTGCAAAAAGAAAGGAGAGAAAAATTACTTTTGCTAGGGGCAGTTAATGGCTTATGCACTATCCCTTGCCTCTTAATCACTTGCTGCGGTGAGGCAACAATCAATACAGTGTAGAAGAGATCACATGAGGACCTGGACCAGATTTCACTAAAATCAGTGGTAGGAAGAAAAGCCTTCCCCAGAGGAAGTTCTCTGAGAGCCAGAGTTCAGGATCTGCAACTCAGGAGCTGAGACCAAGGTGACTTTGATCCCCAGTTGTATTCCCACTTAAGACTGCTTCAGAGGACTGTGACTGATCCTCAGGGAATGCATCTCAATCAGGACAACGTCCCCAGGCCACTGCATTAGCACGATACTTCACGACTTGCTTCAGCCTTGCTCCATTGCTGACTGTTCTCCCTGCACCAAGCCCCATGCAGAGCACTCAGAGGACAATGGGCATGCTTCCATGATGCTTCCACAGGAGGGAAGAAAAGAGACCAAAGCTGAGGCATCTGAAACTCTGTGCTGCTGGGTCTCAGGCCCAGAACAGCAGAGGTGGAGCAGACACAGAAAGCTTCACACTCTCCTGAAAGAGTGAAGAGTTATAGGATGGAAGAGAGCTGATCCAGGACTACAGCATTACTCCAGAGGACCTTCAGTCATTATTTCTTTCCCATAGGATCTCTGTATAACTTAGTCACAGTCATTTTGTGCCTGTGCCTCATTTTTACAGAAAGTATACTACTACATCATTGACTTCAGAGTGGAGGGACGGGAGGGGGGATGACCACTAACTGTCCTAAACTATGAGCTCCTAGGATTGGAATATGAGAAGAGTCTCAGATTCCATGAAAATTGCAGGTCAGACACATTTCAAATTTTATCTTTATTATTTTATTGTAAATAAAATGTGTTTTAAAAAAGAAGATTTTCTTTTCCTAAAATTGTCACTAGACAAAACTAAAGTATGTACTCTGGCTTCTCCCCAGGGCTGATTACAAACTTGGATTTGCAATATAATTAAAAAATGAAATAATTACAAGGCTTAGACATGAAGAAAGGATTTTTAATGTTCCACACCCAGCTTTGCTCCTGATCCGTCAGTGACCTCAGGCAACAAACCAAAACCAGCTTAAACTCCATCGAAGTTTCACATCTGGAGGCATCAAATCAGTAGGAGTGTTCTTGTAAAGTCAGACTAAAGGTCCATCTAATCCAATATTGTTCTTGCAAGCATGGTTGGATGCCCAGGTGAAAGATGTAAGAACCCAGCAAGAATGTAAATTGAATTTTCTTCTATACAGCTCAGCCTCTGCCTGCCTGTGGTTCCTGAACTTGCTCAGCAATGGAAATATCTTTGCATGTAATAACCGTTCATGCACCTTTCTTTCATAAATGTAGCTAATGATTTTTAAGCCTATGTAAACTTCTGGCTTCCACAACCTCTTCTACCATTAGGTGCTGCTAAAACAGAAACCGATTCATAGTTTTGATTATCCACATTGTCCAGTCTCTGCTTATTTTTCCATTCTATTCTATGCTTCCAGTGATCATCCTCATGAAGCTGCCTACACCACACAGAATGTTTTATTCTCTATTCGCCTCCTAAATATTTATAGTATACATCTTTGGTTTCTAGTCAACATTGAGTTGATTTTTTCATGGAGTTCTTGAGGTTTTTTCTCCCAAGTACTCGATTATAATCCCAAGGTTTCATTCCTGATGAGCAATGTCTACTCCACAACCTGTTCTTCATAAGTTTTTCCCAGTAAGTGTTACTTTACATTTGTTCTTTCTTGTTCAGTATCATGGGAGTTTTCCTAAATTCTTTATAAGAAGTTTTAATTTTACAACTTTAAATAATTTAGTATCATGAGCAAGCTTTGTCATCTTACTATTTACATCCTTTCTTCAACCAGCTATGAAGATACTGACTTGTGCATGCTGACTGAGAATGTCTATGGGACACCAGTGGGGTTTTCCACCATTGACAAAACTGACAGCTTAATCCTCCCTTTTTTTCTTGTGCCTTTTATCCGCTCTTTCATCTATGCAAGAACCTTTCCTTTTATCCTCTTGCACCTCGGTTTCCTTAAAAGTCTTTGATGAGAAACCTTGTCAAGGGCCTTCTAGAAACCCAAGTATTGCCTGGATCTCCCTTGTCTATGTGCTTATTGACTCCTTCAAAGGATAGATTTATGATGCACTAGTCTATAAACGCCACAGGGACTTTTCCTCAATTTATCGTATTTACCCACATGCCTGCTAATGTTACACTTTCCTATAGTTTCTATCATCTTACCTAGTGTGAATGTTTGCTTTAATGGCCTGTAGTTTCCCGGGTTTTCCCTTACTCTTCCACTTTCCATTCCTCTGAACCTACAATAGTTTTATGCCCGAGGTTCAGCTAATTACCAGTCACAAGATGTCAGACAGAGACAGAGAATCACAGAGTATCTCTGGTTGGAAGGGATCCATAAAGATCATCAAGTTCTCAAAATTCTATTGAGACTAAGGAATATCTAATGAATAAAGTTATTCCTCACGTTCAACTCATTTTATTTCACCTGTCTCAGTAAAACAAAGATCAGGCCATTTAATGTGGAAAATCAAAACATCATGGGAAGGAAACATCCTCTTTTGAGGAGCAAAATTCACATTGATTAATACAAACCCATTTTTTAATGTGCTGAGCTTAAGCAATAGACTGCAAGCCAGAGCAGCAAGAGCATGGCAGGCTCCTCTTGCTGTCCTGGGGTCAATGACATACAGAGAAGGTACAGCTGTTGTAGGGAGGGCAATAATTTCTTAAAATGGCTACAGGACTCCTTTCCAGTAACCATCTTTCAGGTGGCCGAAGTGCTGAAAAAAATCAGTCTTTCCTGGCTTTTGCTGTTCAAAGACTGATCTGATGCCAGTCCTAATAGTGCATAAACTGCACGGTATGACCAGGGAAATGTCATTGTATTGCCTGACCTGCACTTCCTAGAAATGTAACAGCACCCGCAGGAGTGTAAAGTCTGGGAAAAGCAGGAGAAAGAAACACCTATATGAGGAACTCCATTCCCTGTGATTATCCCTGGATTTGAAAGGGATGACAGTGCTCTATCTACACCATAAAGGAGGAAAAGAATTTCACTCCACTTCTACTCTGAGGTGATTTGTATGTGCTGTGCTATCGCTGTTTACTTTTACTAAAATACCACTGATGGATACCCAGGGAAAGAAGCAGTTACAGTAACAGCTTTGCCTTCCAGCAGCATTTCAGCATCATTTATAAACCATCAAAGCTCAACATAAACCAGTTATTTTTACAGTTGATTTTCAGTCTCTCCATACACTGCAGGAACAGAATAGTTACTACGACTCTACAAGCTGAGACCAGTAAAGCCAATGGATCAACAGAAAGTGAAATTTTTTTTCCTAACAATGGTTTTTGGGTTTCTTCAAGATGAAATGCCAGTCTGCAAATTTTCATGAAAGTTCTGATCTTCGGAAAAAAATGGGATGAGAAGTTATTTCCAAATGCGATTCACAGAACAATTGAGAATTATGAGAACTATTTTCTAAATGGATCTGCTTACAAGTACTGATGAGAAGAGAACTACAAATCCAATGCCAGCTCACTCTATTGAAAATTAGACTGGGAGTGTATGTCTACAAGGCTGTTTCCCAGTGTGTTTAATGCATTTTGCTGCTTTCTGCTAAGACAGATAGCATACTAAACAGATCTGAGACGTTCTTCACTGCAGCTCTGGAGCATTCTTTTTAATGGAGGGTATAATCTCATTACAAGCTCTGGTAATCATCTAGATTACAATCTTAATTGCCAGAGTAGGTAAAATAGATAAAACATATTTCATCTGTCCCCTCCACCTCCTTTTTTTTTTTTCAAGGTTCAGCAAATGAAGAGTGGATTTTTTTCTCTCCCTCCTGAGCTTTTAAGCACCAGAAAGGTTTCTTTGTCTTTGTTATCTTCCACACAGATCCTTCATGAGATTACATTTCAAATTTCAAATTTATGATTATAAAGCAAGGTTCCTGTGACAATCTTCCATCAGGCACTGAGAGCTCTCAGCATCTCACAGGAGGTGTTCAACACCATGTAGGATTCACTTCTCATTACACTGAGTCCTGGAGCACACTTCTTGGTGGTTCAAAAGGTACAGTCTCCTGAATAGAAATCTCATTAATTCCACCATCCCCCTAAGCTGTAGTAACCTACACCATAGGCTATCTACATTTGCAAATACCTGTATAAACACCCCTAAATCAGCCTCAAATCACTCTGGGAAGGAACATGATGTCTTCTTGCTAAACTTAGTTTATGTATGAGTAAATGGAGGCAATGAGATCAGAGATGAGAAAGCCTTAATGTGAAAGGACAAGGAAATCTTGGTGTCCTGGCAATTTGCTGCTGTCATAACCCTGCTGATGTCCTTGAGAGATCATTCATTCAAACAAGCATCCCAGGTCTTTATCTCACCACAGCCGAGCTTCCAGCTTTGACCTGATCTGAAGCTGTGCCACATCAGCACTGAAATGAGGTGTTCACTCAGAAAGACCAGCTGCTGAGAAAATACATGTTCACAAGCCTATCAAAAAGCAGAAGGATGAGGATCTCCAGCCAAGAACTGCAGTTCTGCAGTTTCTTCAAGACAGTTCTTCCCAAGCAGCTCAAATCCCAGACCAAATGGTGCCACTGATGATGCCACTAAAATCTGATCTCCAAAATAAAATCTTGAGAGACATTTAGTATCTTGGTGATAGAGTTTCCCACTGCTGAGTTACTCCATCAGAAGAAAGGCCATCTGGCAAATTTTCTAAATCCTGTCATCAAACTGCTAAAAAATGTACTTCAAATAGCATTAGCCCAGATCATAATTTGCAGAGGATCTGGAAAGCAGTTGCCTCTTACAGTCACATGGGTAGAAATTGACCCTTTGAAGCATTCTGGCTGAAGAGGTGCTCAGGCAGAAAGATCTTGGGATTACATTTATTCCAGAGAAAAAAAGACACTGAAGTCAGCTGCAATGAGTCCTCAACTTCCTTAATTTCCCTTGAGAAAATGGCTTAGCTCTGTTTTCATACATAAGGTCCAGGCATGGCCAGTGTTAAGAAAGAGATCTGGGCAAAGACCCTGGTTTTTTGGGTCCCATTCCCTAGACGAACTGAGCTTCCAGAACATCCTGTCCAGGGAAAGGGAAGTGCAGGGTAATCCACCTCCCCATTACAAGAGGTATGAAAAATCTGTATTCCTTCTCCACTTCACATTTATGATAAAACACCAGTGGCTCAGCTCCTATCTCAGACTAACCCAATGTGTGAACAATACTTTCATTCTGTCTGTAACCAGCTCATACAGAAATGTCTTTGGCCCTGATGCCCTACTCCATAATCTCATATAAAATCTGAACTCTTCATATTCACATTCGTATTCCTTCTGGATTCATGGGTGTATTAGCTGAAATGCTGGTGTCAGCATAGTTAAGAGATCAGAGCAAACTTGATACACTTAAATACTGCTCACCAAAAATTACATGATATATGAGATCCATTTACAGCTTTTTCACTTGTTTCTTCTTGCTGCAGCTAAAGCTGGGATTTGCACATGTAAATGACAAGCTATTCTGCTGGGAAGGTATATCTTTAGAATTATGTTTCAAAATTAAAAGAAAAAAACCCAGTGAAATGCCTTTCAGCAGACAGGAACAACATCTCCCTTTGTAATTAAAATTTAAACAAAAGTGCTTCTAAAATGTATTTATTAAAGGGAACACAATACTTTTCATTGGTTCAAACATCAGCATAGAAAAGTATTTAAAGTCTTAATAATGAATTGTATCTCATAATTAAAGCTTGCATCACAACATCAACACAAGTTTGACAATACTCCTGCACAAGTTCAAAAGCATATATTGTGGGTATATTTGAAGGGGAAAGACATATGGATGTTTTTCATAGACAATAATTCCATTACATTTCCAAACTACAGTGGCAAGAGTTACAGAGCCAGACATTTGGATGATTCTCACTTCTCTTTTAAGCTACTACATGGTAAGACACTGCCTCTGTGGGACATTTATTGTTCATACTCTCTCATTTAGCAACACGACAGGAAAGTTTGTATACTTTACAAGTCTGGACTTGAAGCAATTTTTTTCTGCCAGACTACAGATAAACCAAATTTCAGAAAATTATTTCCATTTGTGATTTTTCTTTTTCACTCTGTGCTGGTTAGCCTGTCCTTCATGCAGCATATAAAGGTCATGAGAAGGTACAGGCTTTGCAGTGCTGCAGGCTCTGCAAGCACGTTGTGAGTGATAGCTCTGTCGCTCCAAAGGGCTTTCAGGGCTGAGGGGCCTATGCAGATCTGCTGTGCCATCTGCCACTTTTCTTCTTGCAGATAACTATTTACCATGTGACTTCTTATTCTCAGGGACTTGGCATAGCTGAGATCCCCAAGGATTTCTGAGAACTTTCTCTGTGGAGGCCAGTATCTTCTTACTTTTGAGTCTTCAACCAAGACTGGAAATTGCCCTTAATTTGAACTATTGTTATACACCTCTGTGTAATAAGTTATTCCTAATGGTCCATTTCACCCTTGAATATATATTACTAGAGCTTACTTCCAGTCTAAGGTCAAACTGTGCCAGTAAGTGACAGACCCACAAAGAGGGGACTAAATTGTCTCACTCTAGCAAGAACTGCAGAATTCCAGATGCAGATTTTCAGGAGACTACACTGTGCTCTGGTGCCAGGAAACCTGTACAGAATGTATTCCCCACTTAGGAATCACACAGAAAGGTTGCTGACCTGTCTAGCTTCTCACTGGCATGAGGTTCCCCTTCATACTACACCCACAGGGTACCCTGGGTTGCAATTCTGCATCCAGGCTGGATGGAAGCTGAACACAATGCACTGCCTCAATAGCCTGCTCTTGGAGCTGTGGATTCAAAGAATATGCAAAGCTGGAACAGCTTTGAGGTGACTCACTGAACTTCACAAGCTTTACAAAAAGACTGGGGCAGGAATAGATGCTTATAAGGGAGACTCTGCCACCTATATACTAAAATAAAAGCATTTCTGCCCTTTTAAATAATTAAGTCACCAGTCACTTAGCTGATCTACATTATCACTAGGAAGAGATTAGGAGCAAGCTGGAATATATTTGTTGTATACAACCTAAAAAACCTGCACATGCACCCCAGTGCATATATCTGTGTGTGTGTCTGTGTGTCTCTGTGTGTGTGTGTCTATGTCTGTGTACATACCTGTGAACGAAGAGGGGATAAAAATTCAGCAAGAAATCTGCTTCATTTCTCATTCTGACATGATCCTCCTGAATTCAGATGCAATGCAAACAGGACTTACTGGGAAGCAGTCTCTAATAAAATGCTTGGATTAGTCTGTCAGTCAGAAGCTGCAAATCTCAGTCAGCACTAAAGATCAGTTCCTGCCAAAGGGGTTTTTTTCATACAGTAAATTCCAAAGAGATACAGCAGTCCTAAATAGATCTATTGCTTTCTAAGAATATAGTGCAGTGTGCCTGCTAGGCAACTTGCCTAGAAATTCTTTTCCAATGAAGTACTGGAAGAGACAATTTCATTTGCTCTGATCTCTGTTCTTTGAGTGGCCATAGCTCCAGTGCACTGCTTCAGTTTCCCATATGAAGGCATTGTGTATCTAGAAATCTTTTCATCTGCAGGAGACATAGAGTCCAAGGGCTGAACTCTGCTATCCATAATCCACCATAAACCATTGGAAGAGGTCTCATTAAAGACCAAATTACACCATTATTTGTGATTTAATTCAAACCCCACAGATATCGGTGGGAAACACTAGCAGTGATACATTTTTCCGGGGACTGGTCCGCAATTGGGAGAGAAGAGGCTATGGACCATCTTGTGCTCTTCTGCCGAGAAAGTCAGGAAGGAGAGCACAAACATCTAGATATATTTGAGTTAACTTCTCAAGGTTTTTCCCAAACCACGAGGGCTAAGAGCAGAAACAAAAATTTCTTAGCATGCCACCACAGGTTAGCACAGGTCAGCATTGCATGTGAGACACTCTCTGCAAGACCTCCTGTGGATTGACTTGTGACCAGTTTCAGATCTAGACCCCAGTTTTACAGAACCCCAGACAGAGATGGTTCTGTACCTCAGGAAAAGCAGAGGTTGCTCACCACACATGTCATGAAATTCAGTCCTTTCATGCCTTGTCATGCCTCTCCACAGCTGCCCCAAGGACTCACAGTACTCCTCAGTCCCCTTCTTTATTGCAGCAGGCTGCAAGACCCTAGTGATATCTGAAACCACCCAAATTCAACGCCTAAACCCAGAGACAAGCACTATGACAATTACAGATTTTCAAAGCAAGGCAGCCAAGAGAAGTACCAGACACTGGATGCTCCTAGGGGGAGAAGTCACTCTCTGGAAAAGTGCAAACTGCTCCCAGGTAAGGCTGTCTGACACAAAGTGCTTAGAGAAAAATAAATCACAAGAAAGTGCTACTGTCGGTACCTCAGTCCTACGCTGCTGCCAAGACAGCTTCCTACTAGGTTTGCAAAGTCACTTTAAAAGACTGAGAAACAAAAAATAGAACTGGGATCCCAGCTCAGGTTTAGCAGTTTTCCCACCACCCCTTTCACAAGTTTTCTCTTTTCCCACTAATAGGATATACCCAGGACAACAGTTCCTAGTTTGTTAAGTGGAAAATCTGAAGAAAGATGAAAGCACAGATTGCAAAACCAATTCCAACAGCCCAAAGTGTCTGAGAAAAGCTCCTTGGAATGCCTGCTTAGGAATTCCCCTTCCACTCCTGGGTGGCATGGTGCCAAGTAGTGCTGGAAGCTACAGCTTCTCATCAGCCAGGAGAAGGGGCTTTAGATCCCACTCAAACAGATATTTTTGCCCACAGGCAGACAGGTAAAAAGTAGAACTGCATTCTCAGTCTCTTAATTTATTCCCGGGAATTGCCTGGGTACTTACATTTTTTTTTTTTATCCTGAGCTACAGGCAGGACAGATATGACTATTTGCCATGACCTTTTTCCTCCAAATAAAATTTGTGTAGTGGTGATGACTAATGGGAGGGAAGAATTGTAATTCCACTGTGGTAGCTCATAAGAATAAGACATACCAGCTGACAAGTGACAATAATTCATACAGAACATCACAGCTGGATACCACCCAGCTTACACTGTTCTGATTCCAGTGCTAGAACCATCTTCATTTTATACATTATCCTGACTTGGTGGAATGTCCAGCCAAATCATAGAAATGTGATCCTGGGGAATTATTCAATGCTGTTTAAAGTTCAAAACTCAGTGCCAGAAAGTAACGCCCCATAATATTTTAAACACACCACAAGCAATGTAAAAATACTGCTCTGACTTCAAGCAGGACTGAGCCCCACAGACTTCTGAGGACAAAAACCACAGTCATCAATTGCAAGAATCAGTCTACAATAGCAAGCAAAGATCCTTACATGTTCCCCACTGCAGACATTAGCACTGCTCAGCTGGCAGAAGGCTCATGGTAGTGGTACCTCTCAGGGGGAGTAGACTTGTAGCGAAGACTGATTAGAATGGCAGGCTAAGCTTTTGGGTTTTTGTGTTGCCAATCATCAGCTACGATTTCATGAGATGTTGATTTTTTTATATGCAGGCCACAGCCATGCCAGCTCCTAGTGGTATATCTTACCTGGTGGAGAACATCAGGACAAGAAATAGACTTGCTCTTCATTAGTGTCTCCTTTTGTTGGTGGTTTGGTTTGATTTGATTTGTTTTGGTTTGGTTTGACTTGTTTTTTTTTCAATGCTTAGAAAATTCCTCATAAGTTTGAAGGAATTCAAGGTGCATGAGCCAGGCAGGATCAGATGGCTGCTCAGTGCATAAGGAGATGGTGAGAAAGTAGTGCTACAAAGAGGAAAATGGGCTTGTGGTCAAAGTTCTGGCCTGAGAATACAGACATCTGGGTCCAGCTCCTCGTCAGTGACTTCAGGCTAGTCCAGTGGGATAAGCTGACCTGTAAAAATTCATACCCACACTTGATCTGCTCATGTCCTGGACTCTTCCTGCACCTCTCAGCTGGGCTTGTTCACTCAGCTGACACATGGTGCCTATTCAGTCACTCTGCCTTTGAAATGAAGTTGCCACATGTCCGTGCATGAAGCACCTGCTTACACCCAGGTTAGTCATAACTTTCAAGTCCATGTCTTTTCAGTGTCTCCACGTAGTCCAATTTCTCTTCCTTTCTCTACTTTGTAGTAAGATAGAAAACTGGGAAGATGGACAGTTTTTCAGCATTATCTGTCCCTTTAGGGGCCTAGTATTAGAGCACATGGTATCCCTAAATATGAAATCCTATTCACTTGTGAGACTACCATCAGCAGCCCATCTGGTTAACTTTCCAAAATCAGGGGAGGAGTTTTTTTCATTAGTCCCAGCAATTGAGTCTAGCCTGGAATCTCTCTAGCCATTTTAACTCTGTAACCTTTCACAGCAGCTTGTTCCATTGCCTAATTGTTTGAGTATCTGAAACACATCTCTCACATATATAGCTGGAATTTTCCTTTCTGCAGCTTAGATCAGTTTCTGTGCTCCTTTTCTGTCTGGCTAATGAGAATAACTGGCCCCTGTTCCCTTAATCACATCATTCCATGTATTTGTAGACAGATATTTTGCCTTTCCTTAGTCTTTGTAGAATGAACATGTCTATCTCAGCTGCTTCTCATAAGTCTGATTTTTAAATCTTTTCTAATTTTTGTTACTGTCCTTTGAGGTTTCTTCAGTTTGTTAGTGTCTTTTCTTAAAGAGCAGCGTCCAAAACTGAATTCACTATGCCAGCTGAGACTTTTACCAGTGCCAAGTGGAGCAGAAAAGCGACCCTGCTGGTTTCATATATGACGTGCTCCTTCTTTATGCAGTCCAAAATATTTGATTGTAAAGCACTCTCTAAATGAGAATATATAGATGTGGGACAGTTAAGAGGAAAAGAAATGTCTACAAGACTTCAAAAAGTATAAACACCAAAAAATAGAATTGTTTGGGTGTGCTTGAGAGGAAGGAGATGGTTAAGAATAATGGGATGAAATGAAATGGGAGCTAGAGATCAGGAAAAATATTGTTAACAGTTCAAACTGTGGAAAACTCTCCCTGGAGAACTGGTGCAGACTCCATAAGTTGAGTCACTGAGAACTAGACTAGACAAAGCAATGCAAACTATACAGCAAATGACTTAATATATTATTGGGATAGGGGCTAGATGGGCTGATAAACTTGGCATTTCTAAATTTCTTCTTCTACAGCACTCTCAAATAACAGAACTAACTTTTCTTATGTTAATATTCACTTTCTGTCCCCAGTAACACCTTCATGTGTGCTCTATCTGACACATAAGTGTCAGCAAAGCTAATTCAGAAAGGCTTTGAGAATTTCTGAAAAAGTTTGAGAGAATTTAACATTTTTCCTGTCTCTGTATCCATGGGCCCTATAAACTTGCCAGGTTCCAGTCACAGTCAACTAAACACTAACAGATCTCATATGGTGTAAATGGAGAAATCCAACACATCCAGCAGAGAATGTTATCCATGCCTAAACTGGCAAAATTCTACCACCACCATTAGTACCATGACCTGCCAATGCAAGGAATCACAGCGGTGCAGAAACACCAGTGGCTGGTAGCCAGTGGCAGTAATCAGGGCAAATCCCCAGTCTAGACAAAGCTTTAGTTATCATGAGCAAAACTCTCCAATCTCTGGTTCTAGTTTTCCTTTCAGTAACACAATTTTAATATTGGTGGAACTCCATAAACTTCAACAGAGTTGCTCCCGACTCACATTCCCCACAGACAAGCAGAATTTCCCTTTGCTGAGAAGGGCAAGGTTAAGTGATATGTCTGTAATTATCTGATGATCAGAGAACAATATAAAGTCAAACAAATTCTAAATATGATCTTTGCTGTTTTGTTTCTGGAGATCACTCAAAAATAAGTAACTTGGGCACAACCAGTTGGAAGGTTGTGTCTCCACCACTGGATGTTCACCATCTCTTTCCTCTTGGTGTCAGGCATGCTTAGCTCTAGTTTTGTTAGCTAGATTAGACAGTTTCAGGCTCAGATATTTTACCAAACTTAGAATAAAGGCTATAATAAATGCAAATTTCAGGTGAAGAAATGCAAGTTGAAAGGGAGAAAGGTATTGATGTATACTATATCTTAGAAGACAGTGGCTATGTACAGTTGCTCCTCATGGCCAAACAGCCAGATCATTCCCAGTAGAAGTCTAGAACTTACATTCACTTTAAAAAAAAAAAAAAATTGTATTAATTTTGAATATTGCTGTATCTACATGGCTGATGCCATTCTGGCTTTCAGACCAGGTCTTTTATAACAGGGCAGTCCAATTTTGAAAGTCAGAACTTTTATAAAAGAATGGTTCCTGCTCCAGAGAGTCTACAGTCTAGAACTGGCAGACTAAGGAAAACAAAGAACTATGTTATACATTAAGATGAGCAGCATTATTGTAACATGGGGAATGTTTTTCCACCAACAAATGCTTCATAGCAAAGGGGAGTCTCAGGGGTGTGAATAAAGCATGACCTTGAAGAGTTCTGAAAAGCCAGCCCGAGGTTACATGACAAATTATCACATAAAGATGAGAGGTCTGGTGTGCTTAGTTGTGTCAGTTGGTAAGTGCTGGAACCACTGGCTTAAAATGCCAAGTGGCTATTACATTACCGAGATTATAGTAACTTAGTTGGGGCTGTTGCATAACAGGCTAAGATGCCTAAATTCAGCAAAACTCTCTTGTTTGGCAGGAAATTGTCTTCTTGTAATAGCTGACCAGCTAGGAGCAGGAGCCCTGAATGCATTTGCTGATCAAGTGCCAGCACATCACTGCCAAAGCTCTCTAGGAAGGAGATGCCTGTCCTTCCCCTCTTCTCTGTCACAGTACTTGGCATCCTTACTGGCAGGGTGCAGAGACATGTCAATGAGAGGAAAGCCAGAGAAGAGAGAAATGTAGGTGATTGTGAGGAGAAGAGAAGCATTGTCCCACCATTTGCTGAGCCACCACAGCACCAAACCGCCTGAGTCAGATAGAGCACCCCTTGTCTAATGGCTGGGTGTCCTGCACTTCTACATAAGTGGATCTTCACTAGTATTGGCATAGACTTGGAGAATTCAGGGTCTTCCAGCATTGCAAAGAGCCTTAAGGGCAGCTTTATTTTTCTTTGTTTGTTTTGTATACAATGTCTTTCTGACAGCATCTTTTTGGGAGTCAAATCTACTTTAAATATTCTGGGATATTTTAAACAGCCAGGATAAAAGGGCAGCATTTCATTGCTTAGTTTAAGTACTCTTAATGACACTTTTCAAAGTGTGAAGCATCTCATTTGTCCTCTCTCTTTGTAGTCTTCATGTAGTGTTTTCTTTTTTCACTGCAACACCCACCTATGGAGTGAAAAACAGATTCAGAAAAATACAGTGAAGGAGCTAACTTCAGAATTTGGTTTCTTCTACTCAGGGTTTGTAGTTTATCATAGAGCTCGAAACTGTTTTGAACTTGAATAGCTTTGACTTTTGAATTAAACACAAACTCAGCATTGTCTCCATTTGCAGAAGTTTGAACTTGATGACCCAGGTGTCATTTATTTTTAGTCTAGAAGACACTGCTCTCACTCTGAGTTAGGCAAAATTCTTGGAGATGCTTTTGGAACTGCTAAGAAGTCCTACATCTCATAATGATCTTTTATACCATCAGTTATGCAAAGCACAGAGTACATGTAGCAAAATGTATAAGACCCATTGCTTCTTTTAACACTAAGAATCTTTCATACTTACGCATTAATCTTGTAACCTGTGCCGTAGGTACTCATCCTCTAAAAAAAGACAGGGTCTTGAATTACAGTCCTTTTCTTCATTCAAGGAGAGGACAAGTGGGTATTCCCACCCCAACCCTCAAAACACAAGGAAAACACACACCATTTAAAGCTTCAAGCATTCATTCAAAGCGTGAAGAAAATTATCATTTCCTGGGTTTTTTGCTTCTAGCAAATGCTTCATCTGTACATTCACTGCCAACATGCTGCCATCACCATCCTTCAGGTTCCTCTGTTAAGATGACACTTGGCTCAAGGAGAAACTTTGCTTTCATCAAAACACTGCAAAAATCCTTGTCTTTTCTTGATGTGGAAGTCACAAGACTTGTCAGCTTGAAGGATCTGCATCAGTCCTTTATTCCATTTGAAACCATGACAAGCAAAACTGTTTAACACACACTGACAAGTTCTTATTATGTCTGCCTAAAAGATTTCAATTGAAATTCAATAACAAAAGTCTTTGTGCACTTGAATTCTATTGCCATTAATACTAGCTGATCGAGTGAAAGCAAATGGGGTACATCAAGCATACCACTAAACAGAGAAAACAGCAGCACAAACTAATGGATTTGGAGTCCTGTTTGATCAAATAAAAATAAAAAATTAAGAAAAATAATCAGATTTGCTGCAATCAAGCCCAACTAAGAATTTTGTAGTAAAACTACAAGTGCTGCAAAGTTTGTCAGAGCTTCTGTCCTGAAAATTCCCAGGAATTTTAGCAGATTTCAAAGTGGCTTAGTTCAGATTTTCTTCAACCTTATTACCTCCTTATTAATAAATATGGACCTATAGTCTTGCCTAAGGTGGTGAGGGTGGCAGTGGTTCTGCCTCTTGCTGCTGGAGGTGCCTCCTGCCCTCTTGATCTCTCAGCCCCTGGTGGGGTTTGGGGCTGCTCTTGCATCTCTGGTGCCTTCACCTGTGTCCTGGGGCAAGGCAGGCCAGTAGATGGCCCAGAGAAATTTCTGACATGCTTCTGTTCCTGCTCACCAGGGTGAAATTTTACTGGCTTAGAGGGATTTTCTGCCGGGGGTATTTTGCCTGTTAAAGTCAGGGTCTTCTGCATTTACTTTCGGGTCTTTCACATCTACAACTACTGCTGGAAATTTGATTCTCAGCTGATCATATATTTAGGAAATGACTATTCCTACAATGCCTGACCATAGTCATTTAAAGTTTCCAAAAATCATGTCCAATATGCACTCTTAAGACCTTAGATTATTTGTCAAGAAAAGAACATTGAGAGGAAAACAATTGTGTGTTGGTGTACAGAAAACATGGTCCTAAGGTATCTTTAACACTCTGAAGCCAAGCATATTAACCTCAACTTAAAAAATTTAACACTTAGACCTGCTCTTCTTAAAGCTGGCAGAGCATATACCCCCTTACCAATAGAGAGCTCTCCTGAAGGCCAGACAGAAATCAGTCACAAATCAAGGGACACAAGTAATTAATAAACAGCTCATTATCCTTTAACACTTGTT
This sequence comes from Cettia cetti, assembly GCA_013401135.1. NCBI lineage: Eukaryota > Metazoa > Chordata > Aves > Passeriformes > Sylviidae > Cettia > Cettia cetti. The sequence goes on along the minus strand of VZUI01030632.1, from coordinate 31,063 downwards.
TATTCAATGGCCTAATGTCATATGCAACTGGGAAAGCATCAGAAATTAAGGCAATTCCACTCCTCCTTAAGATATCTAGAAGGAAAATAATACTAATAGAATGAATATCCTTATGCCTCTATGGTACATGCCAGTAAATTTCCTGGTGCAAATCTTTATTCAGAAATACATAATGACTCGTTAACAAATTTTTAGGCTTGAGAAAAGGATTCTGCTCTGCCAGACCTGTGGATTTAATGTGTAGAAAGATAGTATGGTTGGCTGTATACCCTGGACATGGGGCTTGCCCCAGTTGTTAGTGGCACCCACTTCACCTCCTTCCAACAGCCAGCACTGATCTGGCCTTTCTTACTCACCCTTCCCTTCATCTCCTTTTTATTTTGGAATCTCATATGACATCCCTGATTCCCCATGTACATTCACACGGCTGTGACTTGTCTTCCCCATTCCTGCTCCATCAGGCAAATTCATTAGCAATTAAGCAGTGCATCCTGGGATGCAAACCAGCCTTAAACAGAAGCCTGATAGTAGTAAAAGGGCAAGTTTGGGCTCCTTCAATCCCTGCAATATCTTCTCCATTAATGAAGCACCAGAAGTGCTACCAGATCTCTCTCCCCACAAGGGGAGCTCAGTGCAGGATAACCCCACAGATGTGAAGGTTGGTGGATCACCACCCCCACCAGGAGAGCTCCAACTGTTCCTTACAGAGCTGTGATCACCCTCTAGTTTGAGGACAGCTTTAAGCATAACAGAACTAATAATGGCTTTAATTAAGGCTCAGATGCACCTTCACAGTGCCCTGTGAGTGCCATGGTGGCATCTTTCACCACGCTGCTGTGGCAGAACAAAGACACTGCCTTTTCCTGGACTAAAGGGGTGCCTCTATTCCTTCATTCCTGGGGAAGTGGAGGGGTGTAGAAAGCTGTCTTCTTCAAACAAAGAAGGGGCAGCAGGTACAACTGCTCTGAGCCCCTACCTCAAATGGCAGAGAGGGTCCCTCATCCACTCCTGGAAAAGCCTCTGCTTCTTATTGGTCTTGTGATGTCTCACAGCCAATTCACAGAACTCTGTCACTCAGTCAGAGCCCCTGTTCTCTGCTGCAGCAACTTTCATCAGGAAACCTCACTTTGCTGCCTACCATCTACAGCCTCAACCCCACACCCTGCATGGGCCATGCCCAGTGTCTAAACAGACATATGGGCTTATCCCATGGAAAACCTTCAGTGACCTTCCTCCCACACCAGCAGTGACCCCATGGTTCTTCCTGGGAAGAGGCAGCTGCAGAAATACTGTGATTTCTGTCACTACAGGGATAGGCTGTGGGGATAAAAGGTGCTATTTGTATTGTCCCAGTGTGCAGCACTGCACAGTCAGTTCCTCCTCCAAAACACTGAGATTTCTATTAGATAGAGTCTGCAAATCCATCTCTTCTACCGACCTGGCTTGTAACGGCAGCAAACATGGGAAATCACCTTCTTATTTCAAATTCACTTTAAGACCCTCTTTTAGTACATTGGCCACTTGAAGGGCAAAAACTGGGGCACAAAGGATGAAAGGGAAAGCCAAGTTCATTATTGTACTAGATAGCCAAAAGCTGCAGTGCTCTGCCAATCCCACAAGGTTCTCGCTATGGTTTCTGGATGCTGCATCACCATTTCACCCTCAGGTTGTCCTTGCTTCCTTTGGCCCCATGCTACACTCATGCATGAGCTCAGCAAGCCATCACTCACACAGTGCACTCTCATAAAACACAGCACCCCATGGCAGCCCCCTCTGCTGCATACTTAGCCAGGGCTCTTCAAAGCCAACCTCTGGACTGTTCCCTTCTAAGCTTCACCTTATGGTAGGGAAAGTATATCCAGTAAAAACTCTGCTTGGGATCTCTGCATTCTCCATTTGTCAAGTCTTTTTCATTTTCAGGTCTTTGAGGAGCTCCAGAAACAATTATACAGGTGTCTCACTCTGTTTCCAATGCCTTCTGCATCAGAGGAATTTGCCTTTAAAATAGGCTTAGTAACTGCCAGCTTTCCTGAATTCCTTTATCCCTGAGTTTATTTTCCTCAGAGACCTTACTTACCAGTTCCCCAAGTCTGTTGAAGTCTACTTTTTTTGGAGTCATTATCATATTCAGTTGGTCTAGCTTTTTCCTTTGGAATAATGTACTTCATCATTTCACACTTGCCTTCAACCAAATTACCACCCAGTCTTTAGATGGTCAGGTTGTTCTTCTCTGCTAGCCAGAAAGGAGTCCATTTCCTCCCACTTTCTGAAATAGCATAATCTTCACCACATCCAGGAACATATCATGCAGCTGTGTTGTTCTTGATGGAGGTAGCAAAGCAATTATCACATCTTACTACTGAAAGAGTTGTCCTACTGATGTCTCTTGCTCAGGGAAAAAAAATAGCCGCTTCCTGCCCCAATGAGCTGATCAGTAATAAAAATCCCTGATAATTGTCCCTGGTTTTCTTCCTTTACCAAATGTTCAACAGATCTCTGTACTGTTCTTTCCCAAACACCAGGGCTTGGACAAAAAAAAACAACAAAACAAAACAAAAACCCCACAAAAACTAAACAAAAAAACCCCACCAAACAAAACAAAAACCTCCCAACATCCTCAGTTTTGACATGTAGGTTGCTGAAAAGCTGGGAATTCTGCAACAGGTAAACAAAGAGCCTACATAATTTCTTGGATGGACCCCTACATACAGGTTTCTCCTGGGTTAACACCAACATAACTGTGGAATCTCCTTGTATATTAGAGAGAAGGAGCAATCTAAAGGGCTACAGCTCCTCATTGACCATATGAGGAAAACCTCATTTTTTATAACACATTTTTTCCCATGAAAGGGAAGAATGAAAGCTAACAGATGCTTTCTTCATGAAAACTCTATTTCCTTAGTGTTTCTTTTCAAAAGTCAAGCGTGCAATTCCTTCTGGCCAGACAGACCTTTCATGTGCAGTATAAATCTCCTGCATCTCTTGGAAGAGAATTTGGAAGCCTTCCTGGCAGGGAAAATATCTACAGCAGCTCCCACTGTATTAAAATCACTTCTATTCTTTCCTTCAATAGATTAAGGTGATCTACACAGTCTGTACCTTATATAGGTTTTCTAGATGCCACTGCTTTTATGGCCTTTTAGAGATGCTCCCTTTTCCTATGAGCATTTTTGGCCCTGTGTCTTTAGACATATTTGATCTTCCTCTCCCATGCTCCACCCCAGAAATGGCTGCATTGAGTGGGGTGCTGACTGGTGTGAAGTACTTGATCTCTTAGGATAAAAGCTGCTATTTGAATGCAAAACACTCTGAAAGCTTCCCACTTCTAATGGTTTTGTTTTCCCACGCTGGAAAATATCTCGGATGTTCATTTCAATTTTTATTTTGTTTCCACTTTTGTGGTCCTTACTAAACTGAGGAATGCATATCATCTGAGTGAGGGGAAGGGCTATCTGAGCCTCAATCCAGACTCCCATGTGACAGATGACTTCTGGTTTGAGCAATGATACCAACCAAATTCCAAATTCTGAATAAACCTGGCCTTAGAGGGCCATCCAAATTTTGTAGTGTGCAGGCTAGAAGAAATATCTGCAAGTTGACTAGTCCCACCCCTTAACCTCAGGAAAAGTTAACCCTCTCTGTGACTATTGCTTCCATCTGTTTTCTACCCATCAGTATTCTTTAACTGGGCTTATCGATCACCAGCATATGATAACCAAGATAGTCAAGTCCGTATTCACAGTGCTCTGCCCTTTGCACACAGAATTTGAGTTTGCTACAGACATTTGGTACTCTGAGATGACTTAGCAAATATCCAGACAAACCACTCGGAGAGCAGCAAGGGCCATACCCTCTTGGAATTTGGGAATGGTATTCTCCAACTGAGTGTTCCCACTAAAACCACTCCAAAGCATGCACCTCTTGCTCACTCCCCCCTCTCAAATGGCAGGCTTGAGAGGAGACTTAGAGACACAAAAGGTAAAGATCACAGATTGAGACAAGAACAATTTACTGGAAACACCAATGAGATAAGAAAAAAACAGTAAGATCAACAATACTGTTGCGCACAAGAAATGAATTATTCACTCATGGCTTGTCACCCCCAACAACACCCAACCACTCACTCGTCAGGTTACCCCAAACACAAAGGGACCCATTCCCCCATTCCTGGAAAATGATGTAATGCAGTACAGAATAATCCAGGTTCCCTGGCTACTCTCCCCTCCTGGCTACTGCAAAAATTGACCCTGTCCTGACTGGAACCAGGACAAGCTGGAGACATGACTGCCATTTGGAAAGGAGCCTTGAAGATGCCCAGCAATTGAAACAGCCTGCATAAAACAGCTCTGCTACCACGCGGGCACTGACAGGATCTCCCTGTGCAGCCCCAAACCATGTTGGTCTGCCAGCAGAGACGCCTATGCAAGCTTCTCACCAAGCATGGCTGTGCCCAGCACCCACTGTCCCTGTGCCTGCACGGGGCTCTCCCAGCTCCCTCTACTCAGGAGCATTCTCAGCAGCCAGGTTTTGGATTCTGCCTCAAATTGCTTGGTGTGTAATGATCTTTAATCACAACCAGTCAAAGACACTCTCAGATTATTTCATTTGCCTGCCTGTAGCTCCACAGTAAAATACATATTTTATCATCGTCTTTTTCTCATTTTGTTCCATTGCAAGAGTCTCAGATGGGGCTGGGTTCCCTGGGCTTTGATGTGTGTTTTTTTAAACTGCATGAGAACTATATTTAGTTTCAGTTCACTTGCAGTGTCAGGCTTCCCTGTCATGGCCCTCTGCCTTTACCTTGGCAGTGTTACAAGATCCAATTATGGCTTAAAAATCTGGCTGTGGAGAAGGAATACTGCTGGCTTTTTCTTCATTACTAAACAAGGACCTTCTGTTGTCCACAACACGTGCCTGACGTGAAACCATTTAGGGGCCCTTGAAGAGGCAGTTCTGCTGCTGTCCTGCCTTCATGATCTCTTGAAGTCCTCAAAGTCTTAAAGACTTTCCTGCTATAAAAGCCCACAAAGCCTTTGGTGTAAAAACAGAGCTCAGTCCCCCTTTGCTGATCTGCTGATCTCTTCTTTCACTTCCAGTCTGACCTGTCAGACAGAAATCTTACTTTACTTAAAAAATAATAATAAAAAAAAAAAAGAGATGGAAGTGGGAACACTCATTTGAAGCCAAATTACCTATAACAGACACATCCACTTACCCTATGGGCTGAATTGTAGTACTCTGCCTTAAAGCCAACACAATGACCAACATTTCTCAGGGAATATGAGAGGAGGTTTTATTCCCTTGGTTTTCCTGTACCATTTACAGTAGCTTTTATGTTACCCTGGTTAACAGTCAGCTTCTGGCTAACACATATTAGATTCATCCACAAAACAAAACATTTTCTTTTCTGACACTGGATGTGAAGAATATGTTTGTTTTAAAGTGACTGTCTCGTTAATATGTTTCATTGAATTATATACCCTATAAAGAAATATTGTCCCATTATTAATATATACTATAGCAATATCCAAGAAAAACTTCTGGAGGAAATAATACAGTGAAAAGCCTGTTCTGTCTACACTTTACTTTTTTTTTTTTTCTTGAGCAATGCTTTATGTTTCCTTGAACATAAAGGAAATATTGTCAGCCCATGATTTTAAGAATTTTATTTTCCAGGTCAAAAGAAAAACAAGAGAATTTATGCTACTTGCTCCTTAAAAATGGATTTGGGGTACTTTAAGTTATGACTATTTCTCTGGTTGAAATCCACTACCAATGGCAATAAAAGCTTCTGTTGTTCGCTTGACACATAATTGTCATGGAAGAAACTCCCAAGTGACATTGACCTCTAATGATATTACAAAGTCACACATTAAGAGCCCTGTTTAGGACCAAGACCAAGTCAACATCCTGATGTCATCTTCCTTAAGGTGGCTGTCCCCAGGTTATCTCTATCAAATAGGTGGGGCAGCACTCCCTGTTCACTTCACCATCAGAGGACACGAGGACACTGGGGGTATCAGGATACCCCCAGCTCTCCCAGGCCTGGTTTACATGCAGAAATTGCCAGCCCTTAATGCATAAATTGGTTGATGAGTGCTGTATGCTGATTTAGCTTAATTTGGGAACACATTCAATTAAGCTGAATCAATGTTAGCTAGTAAAGGGGTTGTACCAACTAAACTAAATTAATTTTGAAACCTATTTAGTTAAATTGTAACAATTCCTGTATGCAGACAGACCTCCTTTTAGCACACACTCTCATTGACTTCATTTGAAGGAGTAAAACCCCTTGCAGAAGACACCTCTTTCTGCACTTGCATAAGGCAATGAATCTCAAAGGCAGATGTGTGTACACTAATGGGCTTATATGTGCACATGTACACACATCATTTCTTACAGACTCCTCCCTCAGTCAAATTTTCCCACATTTTACCTAATATCCAGAAAAGGTGACTCAGCACAAGTCCTTAGTCTTTGATGAAAAAAAAAAAAAAAAAAAAAAAAAAAAAAAAAAAAAAAAAGAAAAGAAAATGCTCGTGAATGCTGAGTGGTTTTATTTTGAGTTGCACTTCAGAAGTAAGGCATCAGCAGCCTGGAGAAGGGGAGACTGGGGGAAGATCTCAGCTGTATACAGCTTCCTCATGGGGGAAAGGGGAGGGGCAGACACTGACTTCTTCTCTATGGTGACCAGTGACAGGATCCCAGGGAACAGCATGAAGAGGTTCAGGGGAAGTTTAGGTTGGACATTAGGAGAAGCACTGGACAAACTCTCAGGCATGTAGTGTAGTTCTTGGGGATGCGTTGAGCAGACCCAGAAGTTGGATTCACTTATCTTTATGGTTCCCTTCAAATTCAGGATATTCTATTATCCTATGCTTCTATGATCTTCAGAATCACTTCTTTTCACGTCTTTTCCTCCAGCACAGCTGAAGGCACACGTACACCGTGATAGGCTTGTGGAGGCTGTGATCCCCCAGTTGCTCTGCTCTATGACGGAGGATGCCTCAGTGGGGACAAGGCAGGACAAGCACCTCACCCCTCTCAGCACCTCAGGGCAGGACAAGAACAGCCAAGGCCAAATGTGCTTTGATTTGTCCTTACTGTACTGGCTCAGACTGCCACTTTATGCCTCTTATCTATTTGAGATGGGGTCAGGATCTACTCTCTACCTCTTCCCAACCTCTGGTTACAGGAGAGGATAAGGAACAATAGCATGCTCTCCCCCATCAGCTGGGGCTGGTGGGGAAGAGGAGGACCAGCATTCTGTCCACCCTAGCAGCATTTCAAGGGCAGATCTGGGGGCTGACAACATCAGCAAGTACATTTCTATTGTCATGAAACCACAGGAAATCCAGCTCTCTTTCTGCATTGGCCATTTGCACAAAAGCAGCAGATCTCAAGTCCCCCTTAAATGGATGAATTTTTTCCTCCCTGCCATGTCTATGCCAAATACACAGGGCATTGCAGAACCCATCTACCTGTACTAGGAAGTCACAGCAGTTTTCTAAGGCAGAAAATTGTTCTAGTGGCAGAGCAGTGAATGCATCATCCCTTCATGTTCCTCAGATCTCCCCCTAATATATGTTCTAACCAAATACATTTAAATATAAGTATCAGGCTTTCTGTTTCTTGTTTTATAGCACTGGAAAAGTAAAATATAACACTGGAAACATGGTCCAGGCTCTCTTTGTATTCTGCTGAAGCAGAAGTCTGGGCAAGCATCCCTCCAGCCTCATGCTGCCTCCCATGTTGCACCTGCACACTTTGATACTGGTGCTGATAAAATTGCAGTTTACAGAAGCAATATCCCTGTCCCTTCCTCTGTGATTTTGGCTTCACAAGGATTAAAGTGGTTTCTCTGAAGGAACCTCAGTACATATCGCAACACCAAAGCTCAGCAAGGACAGAAACTTCCTTTGTTGTGCAAAGTTATGACAGGAAATAACACTGGGTTGGACTGATAAGCCTTTCGCATTCACCTGCTGCATATCAAATGTTTGGGAAAGGTGTGTAGCAGGACATTCGAAGTCAGCTATTCACTGCCAAGGCTTTATAGCAGCTTTGTAGATGGCAGGCTTCTGGATGCAAATAAATTTTGAAAAGAAAGTTTGAAAAGTGCATTGATAACACCTCTGTGTAACATGACTGCCTGTCTGGTGTTAGTATTACAATTGCTTCCATTGCTGCCAAAAACAAGCCTATGATGAAACAAGCACCACTTTATTTTTAATACCATGGCAGTTCTGTGTTGAAATATTTTTTTGGATTGCCAGACACCAGCACTTGTGATCAGATCCTGTTGGATCACAGAGGTTTCTAAGTTGCCCATCAGTGTTTACATAGTGAGAGCGTCTGTTGTATTTCATATGGGATTAAGTATAATCAAAATTCATGTTACCCTTTGCAAGCTAGCATCAGAGGATGGCATGTATATTTCAGCTAATTAATTAACAGGATGAATGTGTTAACATGAGCCTCTTGAGACTCGGCTTAATAACCCACTAAGGGTCATATTTGCAAGTGGCAAAGCTTCTGTGGCTGTATAGTGAGCCATAAATTATGGGCGAGGCTTTTTCTTTCCCAGTCCTAACTATCTAGATTCAGGGGTTGTTGTGACTCTGTTTTCACAGAAGGGTGAGGTTTGGTTTTTTCCTTGTTTTGCTCCGAACTCTTTCTGTATATCTCATTAAAACCCTCTGAATGGCACTGATCACAGTGTGAGGAAACACAAGGTTCTCTTTTCCACCCACCCACAGGAGGCATGGAAGCTGTGTTGCCTTCATTATCGAATGCTTCCCTGGTGTTTCTAAGACAGGGACTTTAATTTGTAAACATCACACCAGCTAAGCCCATGTCACTGCAAAGAAGCAGCAAAATGATGTGCTGTGCAGAACCATTTCCCTGTCGCCAGCTGATGACCAACCCTGTTGTAGGTCACCTTCCCACCTCTGCTGCAGTGAGTCTGTGAGCACAAAAACCTACAGAGACAGGAACAGTCTGGACTGTTGCTTGATGAAGGTCTCTCTCCACATCTCCTACAAGATAAGCTGTGGAAGTAGGAACAAGCTGAGCTGAAGGAACCCACCTTAGCATTCCTGGACCCAGTTCCCAGATGGGCACACTGAACCTAAACCCACAAATTAGGTTCAGCTAATGAATTCAGATGAGAAGCTAAGAACTGCTGCATCACCTCTCCACACTCCCTGCTCTATTGAACATTTTGCAGTTCTTCAAGATTTTGTAAAGCCCCTGCTAGCCAAAATTTTGTGCGTCTCTAAAGAGAAGTTGATGAAAGCCAAGCATGAGATCACAGCAGACTCCACTCTGCTTTCCTTCATACAGCCCACAGCATGAACACATGGAAAAAAAACAAATCCTTCTGCAAAAAGCAAAGAGCTTATACATCCTTTCTAACACATTTAATTTACAAAATTGGTGCAAAATAAATCCTGGAAGGGCAACATGCAGCTGACAGAGATGGGAAACTGGCTTTTCTTGGCAGTGTTAGGTTAACAGTTGGATTCAATGACCTTGGAGGTCTTTTCCAGCCTTGATGATTCCATGACTTTATTATCAAGCCCCATGTTCTTGGGGGTGTCTGTCACTGGTGAGATGCACAGGTTGCCCACAGAGCCTTGGCCCCCACAGAGCCCCCACACACACAAGGGCAGAGGGTGAGAGGAGACCAGAGCAGCTGAGAGAAGGGTGTCAGGACCTTTGTAGGGAATCTGGCTCATCAGTTGTCTTCAAGGATATGAAAAGCTGTAAAATGGAAGAAAAAGAAAATCTTGGATAGGGACTGCAGTGCTGCCCTCCTCTCCCCAAACAGCATGGTGGACACAGAGCTGAGCCATGAGCTCGAGTCGCATCCCTCTCTAGACTGATGGGTTTGAGGTCACAGCTGCACTGGCAGTTTGTCCTGCAGTGGGGTTGGAAGGGCCAGGCATGTTTCCCACTGGGCTGGTTCATGGCAGTGATCTCAGGCAGGGATCGGTGAAACTCTCTGCTGAAGGAGTCTCGAAGCTTCACACCAGCTGGGCTGTGAAACAGGACTGCCTTATCGCCACCTCCCTCTGCAGAAATCCTCCAGGCTTGCACACACCCTGGCTGTGTGGGAGATGGGGTATTTGGGATGTCAAGTTTCTCAGGCTTCTCACTCCTCCAGCCCAGGTCTTTCCACCAGAAAGTCTTCATTATTTGGGGAACTTGCAAATCCATGGTGTAACCTCTTCAATGACAACACAGGGGGAGGGAATAGCCTCTAATAAAACAGGAAGCTCCAACATATAATCTGAGGTGTTCATTTCAATTAGGGATGAGCTTCATTACTCTTCAAGTTTTATAGCTACTGTACCTCTCAGCTCCTATGAAGGGTGAGACAACACAGATGTCTGAAGATTCTGATGGAATGAGAGGGTGAAATTGCACAATGCATTCACCAATGAAGTGCCCAAGGTCAGGGTTTATTTGAACAGATCTCTGGCTACATCCAAGAAGTTTATGGATCTTGCCCTGAGGAACAGAGCAAGTTAAAACGCCACTGAACACATCTTTCCCACAGCATTTAATTCCTTCTTAGTCCTGTTTAGTGTTGGTGAGTTAATGGCCTAATCACTTGTAACAAAATGTCCCATCTTAAGCACCAGGGAGAGTGGGAAATCACACTGCTCATCACTGCTGAGCTGGCATTTCTCCGTATAAATAGGAGCATGCCGGGTTACAAAGACATGCCTGAGTTGAAAATTGAGGAAAATCAGAGCTTAGTCCTCTCATTTACCTACACTTGAGCTAGAAGAGCAAGGATGTTTATCTGCCACTCAGTGGCACACAGATACACATCTGCCCTGCAAGGTGTGTTGCACAGGTCATAGACAACTCCCCATTCTTCTCCAGGAGAGTGAGGAGTCTGAAGATACAGGGCATAGGTAAGCAAACCAATTCTAATATTGTAATTAAATCCCATGGTTACTATTCCTCCCTTTCATGCTCATCATCACTTGCAGGACAATTCATATTTGCAACTCACTGGATCAGCTGTCTGCCAAGCCACTCTCACCTGGCATGGGGAGAGGACCCAGGCAGGACCCACCAGTAGATGCATGTCCTCATCCCACCAGAATCCCATCAGACTTCAAAGAAACAAGCACTGTTGAGGTGCCCCTCCAACGAAGCATGCTCAAGAGCTTTAACCCAACAACTTCACATGGTTCCAAATGGAGATTGTATTTCCAGCTGCAGCCTGGAGAAGCTGCCAGCTCCTGACCAGTTTCTCAAAAGGCTGCATTTAGTGATCTCTGCCTCACTGAACACTTCAGTAAGTTGCTGGGCATCCAGAAGCCTCAGTAGGGAGGTCATCAACTCATCATCAGTCTCTTCCAGTATCCTGAAGTTGCCACTCCTTCAGATCTGGCAGTGGAACTGTACCTGAGTTGCTCCCTACAGTTCCCATGGTTGCCTCATCTGCTCACATCTGTAGGCATGTGCTGTCAGCAAATGCTTTTACTCTTTTGTCTCTGCCCCAGCTACACAGTCCAGTCCTTCCTTTCACCAGTTCTAGTGTTCACCTTACCCTTCTGGAGACCTGAGTCAGTTCATTCAATTAGCAAAAGGTTCATGTATATATATGATCAACACCTGAGCCTAACACAAGAGAAACAGCAGGAGTGTCTGGCCATGTTAGTAGTAAAAGTGGGTCTGTCTCCACTTGGGGGGAGTAAGCTGGTGTAATCGTTATCACCAACCCACTGGTATAGACCAGCCTTAAAGTACTCCTTCCAAAAACACACCATCCAGAAAACCATTCAATCAAGGGATAAATAAATAAATAAATAAATGATGCTTACTTTATTGAGTTTAAACACTCTCCCCATTTGGTGAGGAGGGAAGCTTATGGTAAGAAGGACCACATAAGCAGTTAGCTCAGAAAGTATAGGGATGGGAGTACCAGAGTAGTAAGGAGAATCAAGACAAGCAGACAGGGATGATAACCTCTTACTCTGGTTCAATTGTATCTGGAATAACATGCCTGATCACAGCCTGAGACCACACATGAAGAACTAGAGGTATGAGTTTACCTACCCCACACATCAGTCATTGCACCCAGCCACACTCTGCTGCAAGAACACCTCTGAAAAACCATTCTAGCCATGCTGCAGCTGTGGTTTTGTAGTCTTGAATTTGTAATTGCAGGCTCAGCGTTCATTCTGAAAGTGGCCTGTTGTATCTAATTTCAAACAGTGCCCTGCCTAACAGTCACAAGTGAGGTGCCAGCCAAAGCTATGCAGGGAGGTTATTGTTAAAGTGGAGAACAAGGGGTGTTGCAAAGAAGAAACCTTGGCAGCCCCTTGGAGGGCTACAGAGGCACACAAGGGCATACACAGGCTGCAAATAATCACACTTGCAACAATAGCCCAGTTTCACTGAGCTGCCACTGCACTGAAAAAGGCTTTACAAGCAAGTCAGACCTTTGCCACACTTACAAGTCTATGTTCCTCTTTCTGCTGTATTTTTCCACTTGTTGCCATGATGAGGAAGAATTTCAGATTTCCACCAGCTGATTAAAGGAGGGTACAAGGACAGTTTCCACCTCCTCTGCCTATCAGTTAATTAGCACACAGGAATGTACTGTCAATAAAAGGTTTTCTCCCTTTTGATTGGGCTCTCAAAAGCAGATTCTGAACACAGATTTCTTACCTGAAAGAAATTAGAAAGTACACCACAGGTGCCCTCTGTCACAGAGCACCTGTTTGAATGTGATGGACGAATAGAAAGGCTATCTCTGTCTCACTTGAATTTCCAGACACAAGAGTGATAAAGAAGGCTAGATAAAAGGAACCTTCCACTTACTTCATAGTTGGCTGTGAAAAGTGAGCACCATGCTAATGGCCAATATAGTTTCAATGGTACAAGGTTCCAGAGATCCCAACTCCTTTTAGAAGTGATTCCGTAGCTCTGGCAAAACTCCAGGCACATAATTTCCATCTGACCCTCCAGTATCTTTGTGTCATCGACTTGCTAAGACACTCAGAGCTGTCTTGAAGTGCACAGAAGAATGTGTGAAAGCCACTTTCTTTCAACCTGGAACTAAAATATTTTTGCGACTAATAGTAGTGTCTTATTAATAAATAAATAAATACATGTGCCACTACCCTTTACCTAGACACGTGTCTGTTCTGCTGCTTGGAGGGGCCCTTGCTGTCATTAATGGAATTCTGTGCACCCATGAAAGACTTCCTGCACAGATTGGATTCCTTGACAAGAGCCTAAATGTAACATAAACTCTGTGCAGATGTAAGGGTCACCATTTGCAAAGCTGCCTGAAAGGGCAATGCATCATACTACATAGTCTAATTCTGGTTGTTCTTTCCATCAGTGCACTTTCATTAATGCTACTGGAGTTAAATCATCGTGAATATGTTCAACTTTTTTTGCCCAGTTGAACCTGATCAACAGATTTGGGTATCCACCATTTAACTTAAAGGACGTTTTTATGTTTTCAAAATATGCAAGAGATACCCAGTTATAGATGTGTATACATGTTGCTGAGCTGTAACCCCAGCCAGCAACTAAGTACCACACAGCCACACACTTACTCCTACCCCTTCCTCCCACCCCCAGTGAGACAGGGAGGACAATCTGAAAGAGGCAAAATCCATGGGTTGAGATAAAAACAATTTAATAAGTGAAATAAAGTTGTCAGTAACAATAATAATGAAAATGATAATGATGATAATAATATTAATTGTAAATAAAAGCAAAAAGAGAGAGGAATAAAATCCAAGAAAGGCAAGTGATGCACAATACAATAAATTGCATTTAACCACTGACTGATGTTCAGCCCAACCCCAAGCAGCAATCAACCCCTCCTGACAAATTCCCCCCATTTTGTACATGGAGCATGACATTCTAGGGTCTGGAATATCCCTTTGGCCAGTTCAGGTCACCTCTGCTGGCCATGTTCCCTCCTGGCTTCTGGTGCATCTCCTTCACTGGCACAGGACACTGAGAAGTCAGGGTAAGCACTGCTTAGCAACTACCAAAGCATCAGCATATTATCAACTTTATTCTCATAGAGGACCCAAAACACACCAGCTACTAAGAATAAAATTAACTCTATCCCAGCTGAAACCAGGATACATGCCATGAAATGCAAGCTTGGTTATTATCAATGTAATATCTGCAGGTTTTGTGCCCCAGAGTCCTCTTAAGCTGTGTAAGGCACAACCAAAAATCAGTTCCCACACTGAACAGCTAATGTAATATTAATTTTAAATGGACAGAGGACAGATTCATCAGATATAGAAAATACCAAGAGACTATTAAACAAAACAGTGATCTGAGGGATAGGAGACATAGCTCATCAGCCATTTAATGCTCCTATGATGAATAAACCCAAAAAAAATTAATGTCTTCAGAGGGATAATTGTCCCACCCTACACATGGTGTGTACATCCTTAAGTAAGTAAAGTCATCCATAAGTAAGTCGAACATAGGAGCAATGGTGCTTAATAGCAGGTGTCACCTGCTAAGTCAGAGAAAATCCAGGGGGGCATGGCCAGAGCTTCAAGAGGAGCTACAGCTGCACAAACAGTTGGCCAGATGGAGCCTACAGATCCCTGCAGAAGGATTATGCAATCTAGCTGCAAATGTTTTGGAAACACTGTTCATTCTTTTTTCTGTTCACTCAGCAGGGATTACAGGCATAGTAACTTCATCTATCATTTGCACAAGGAGATAAGAGCAAGGAAGGTGTAGGGCATATCAAGCATCTCTCCTTTCCCTGTTCTCACACTTCCTCCACGGCAAATGTAAAAGGTGTACAGTACAGCTCGTGTGAATTCTTCTTATCTAGTTAATACGAGGTAGGAGAATGTTGAACTAGTTTATTGCTTCCTGCAGCTGTACCACCTGAAGGTCTGATCTATCTCATCAAATATCATAAATGGTTGTAATGATGGACAGACATGGTCCTGCCTTGCAGAAAGGCACCTCTAGAGAACATAAAACAAGCATGGGATCTCTATAGTTGGGGGGTCTCCGTAGATGGAGGCATTCTGCTGCTACCCTTCAGAGGCCACAAGATCCAATGTCCAACAAGGACATTGGGCTTGTATCCTGGGTTTCATCAAAAGAAGTGTGCTCAGCAGCTTGAGGGAGGTGTTTCTCCTCCCCTGCTTTGCACTTGTGAGACCCCATCTGCAGTACGGTGGGCACCTCTGGGGCCTCCAGTGTAAGAAGAATATGGGGCAGTTGGAGAGAACCCAGAGGAGGCCACACGGGTGATCAGAGCCCTGGAACACCTCTGCTAAAGAGTCTGGGAGAGCTGGGGCTGTTCAGCCTGGAGGAGAGAAGGATACAGGGAATCCCCATTGTGGCCTTCCAGTACCTAAAGGGGGCTGCAGGAGAACAGGAGACAATGTGTGATGATAAGACAAGGAGGAAAGGCTTCACACTGAAAGAGGGAAGATTTAGATTAGATATAAGGAAGAAATTCCTTCCTGTGAGGGTGGTGAGGTATTGGAACAGGCTGCCCAGAGAAGCTGGGGATGCTTCATCCCAGGAAATGTTCAAGGCCATGTTGGATGAGGCTTTGAGCAACCTGGCCTACTGGAAGGTGTCCTTGCCCCTAGCAGGGGAGTTGGAATAAGATATTCTTTAAGGTCCCTTCCAATCCAAACCATTCTACGATTCTATGACATAAGCAGACTGTTGATTACAAAACTGTTTTAGTGAGTTTGGTCCATATATCACTGACCAAGGTAAGGAAGATTTTCACATTTATTCAAGGAAATTTTTGCAGAAACACATATCAGGCCTTTGAGTGTCTCCACCTGTCCTGATAAATATTTAAGTCTTCTTAGTTGGATAGAGCAAAAAGGAGACCTACAAGGTCCATTAGGACCCTAACTTTACCTAACTTTCAATTACCTAATTAAGCAATTCCTAAATTCACTACATAGTCAATGAAGAGAAGAGTTCTAGAGGGAGATGCTGCTAACCAAAGTTTCCCTCTTGGCTTCGTGCCCTGATTTAATTTGATCAAACTAACATCTTCTCCAGTCTCTGAGACATGAGGAGATTTTGCCTTGGAGAAAGTGACTGTGTTCATCTCAAATTTCCAATTTCTGAGAGCGTCAATTCTAGTAAAGGCCACTGCAACCCATGATGTTACATGCAATACAAGTGTAAATTATTATATATGCAAAGTGTGATTAGTTGTCTAATTGCTTATTGGAAAACCTCTAAACCTTCCACAGTGATGATAAAAAGCATACAGTGAAGAGAATTTTCAAAAAAAAAAGCTATATTTTCTTGAACAGCACTTTATTTACACATTATTTGGTTGATTCCCTCCCCCATCCCCAGAGGCTCTTCTTTGAGGGTGTTGAGGAACCCAGAGTGTATGAGCCATTGACAATATTTACTGAGAGTCTGGTAGCAATCAAGCAACCTATATGTCTGATTCTCATTATTAAAAATTCCAAACTTTTATTGAGATTATTAGAACCTATTAAATGGCTCATTGAACTTAGAAACCATACAATTTTCCTATTAGCCATTTCCATCTAAATATTTATGATACCAGTTCATACGAGAAATAACAAAAGACACAAAAAAATGAGGAAGAGGGTGGGATTTCCTCAGATGCCCAGGAGCAAGATCTCTCCGTAACTCTAGCATAAACCAGTGGGGCAACTTAAAGGAAGCTAACTGAGAGACACAAAGCAAATCTGATGATGAAAGGAGAACCTGGTCATGTCTTCAAGGGAGTCTGCATAAATTTGGATAACAGGCTCTTTTCCATGATTAAAGAGAATATTTGTAATTACTCATTTCATTTCTTCTGGGTGTGGTAAGTAGTTTTCCAGTCGAATCACTGCCTGGTATAAACTGATGTATCTATTTCAAACTAGAATGTAAGTCAAAATTCCAACACATTTTCCATCAGCATACTAAAAGCACAGCTGTGGCAGAGGAAAATATCATTATGATTTCTTCTTTGGATGGAGTATTGATGGAATTTTGAGAAGGACGTAAATTGTGATAGCTTGGGAACAAATCAATGCAACCTGTTTCTTCAGATCCTCTAAACCTACATACTCTGGGGTCTGAGTTATCAACGTAGAAGAAAAAAATGTTCTTTTTATTTAATTATCAGAAAGGACAATCCTACTGAAAGAATTCTTCAATCCAGTTGTTTGTAATTTTGTTCCAGTCAGAAAACACAAGCAAAGTCAGTGCAGAGCAGAGCCCTCAGAAGAAAGTGAAGACACGGGCAGTCGGGGCAGACACCCCCTTCCTGCTTCTGCTCCCTGCCTGTTCCATGAAAACAGACACCTTAGAATCCAGTTGCAACAATGTGGCACTGAGCCTGAGTTAGATGCCTTGTCACTAGAGAGGAATTTTTGGCCCAGGTTAATACTACGATGCACAGCTTCTAGACAGGATCTGGCTTGCATCCAGCTGGCTTGCAGTACTGGGAAAAAGGACATGAAAACTTTCTGACCCATCCACAAAGAAGCACTGACATTCAAGGGCATAATCTTCAAAATTGCTGCCTCATTGTACAAACACCTCTAGTTTTCAGCTTAAGGTTGTGTAGGCTTCTAATGTTCTGCTTGAGGGCTCAGTAGGAGTGTTGCATAATACCAAGAAGAGCGAAACTTGGCACCCAGCTGACTCCTAAACCCAATCAGGAATGTCAATAGCCAGCTGGTTTTCATTTTGGAAGAGCGAGAAGGTGATAATGTGCACAAGCTACCACTATCAGAAAGGTGAATCAACAATAAATAAAAATAATATGAATTTCAGGGTTCCCTTGTCTTTTTTTTACCTTCAAGGATAAAAGGCTTGAGCAGAATAGAGAGCAATTCCACCCAGACTGCTGTGAAAGCTGATGTGGGACTGGTTTTGTGCAATATACATAAGTATGACTGGGAATCTAAATATAGCAGTGACAAATCACTAGGCCTGGGAATTCTCCCCTGATGTAGCCATTGTGATGCTAAAGAAGAGCATGGCTCCAGCTAAATTAGGTCATGAGATATTAGCACCTTTCTCTTTATGTTCCTTTTTCATAAGGAAGTAAAATAACACAGGACCCACAGATAATAAGATTATAAAGCCAGTAATTCGAAACACAAATAATGGAAGAGCTGAAGTCACGTAAGTGCCTCTTCATACCATCCACATTTATTAAGAGACACTCCTTTTCCAGGAAATTTAATCCCCAAAATTATTTCTGAGGAATCCTGTCATGGCAATGCAAGAAATAAAAAATATAGAATTGTCTTCTCCTCCCTTCTGATGGAATTTGCTGCTGGAAAATGCACCTGTTTACACGCAAAACATAGCAGCCTTGGTGGGAGCTGTTTTAAGCCAAAATACAAAGTCTTGAAGAAAAATGGCAGGAATTGAGTGCTCATTTAGTGCTGCTAATTCTCATTAATCTGGGGAGGTGTAGAGGTGTCCAGTGGCAGTCAGCTGGATAAGTGACTCCGGGGTACACAGTGACGCATGTGCACTTGACTGAGTGCCCCAAGTGAGTAAGATTCTGGGCATGAAGAAACCTGATCTCTTCAGAGAGGAGCCTCAGGCAGGGGAAGGTGGACTAGCAAACTAAGGTACAGTGTGTTCCCTGACCTACACTCTGCATTAATATTGCCAGCTAAAGAACATCAGCAATTAGCTGCCTAAGAGCGCCAAAATGATTTGCTGCATGCATGCAGCACTAGAAGAAAGAAACCCAACCCACTTCCCCACTTGGCATCAGCTCTCTGATATCACAGGATGGCACTCTGGTAGCTCAGCTGAGCAAGAACCACCCTAGTTATTCCCCCTGTGGGCAAGTGTCCCAAAGTCTGCAAGGTAGGAGGGTAGGGGTTTCAAGCTTGGGTGTGGACTTGGTCTGTGCTCAAAAGGAAACATATAGGTCCTGCAGTGACTGGTCTTTCAGGAGAAAGATTGCAATGTCAGAAAACAAAGTGGCTCTCTATGGAACAAGTTCTTCTCTTTTACACCCAAAATTCTCAATTCCACAATCAGGATGACATCACATTAATTCAGCCTGTTTCTGTAAGGCTCTCCTCTGTCCATCATGTGTTGCCTAATTTCCCTTTTTCTCAATCAACTCAATAATGAAGAATTTGCCATCATCTGCTTTCTTTTTAAAATACAGCAAAGTTGAAGCAAGAACTTTATCTTTCCTTTTTTGTCTATGACAAATGACAAACTTGAGTGATAAACTATAGTATAAATGAAAGCAGGGTATCATAAGCACCGTACTGAGTAACTACTAGTTTTCAGGCTATCCCTTTATCAGATAGTAAATTAGATATAAAGCCATTTAGTTGAAAGATAATAAGGTTTATGCAACTAATAAGTGAGTCTTGTAAGGAATATTGCTGACTTCATTGGCTGTGTTAAGTCAATATCTACTTGTTAAATCCCTGACCCTCCCCTGGGTCTCCTTCTGTAACCTAGGAAGAATGACTGGACTTCTAAGTACCTCCTCTTCTCCAGTACCTTTTGAAAATAGAGGGAGTTAACATACAAACACAATAATATAAGAACAGCTACACTAGGTCAGACCAGGAATCTGTGGAGTCCTAGATCCAGCTCCTGGTAGGGGCTAAGAACAGGTAGAACAAAAAAGAGAGGACAAGTTGGGCATATGGAAATGCCTTCCCAGAGCAACCCTGCAGCCTGGAAACTTTTACCTCAGGAATTTCCAGACTGAAATCAATGACATATTGTTCAGAACTGGTCTGCTCCAGCACTTCTGGTCTTCATATCTTTGTCATGGCAGCACTGTCCTGCCATGCTCCAGACCACCTCTGCTTGGTCTTGGACATACATTTGACAAGATAAAACTGATAAAACTGATTTGACAAGAAAACTGAGCACCCAGCCAGATGGGAGATTAGAGATGAGAAGGTAACCAAGATCACCTGGAGACCTGGAAGCAGAACATCTCCTGACCCCCAGTTCCATGACAGCATAGTCCTTCCCAGCACCCTCACCCTCTCCATGCTTTTGCAGGGGCTGCTCAGAAAGCACACGTGCTCATTTTCTCTTATAAAGTCTCCCTGCTACTTGACACCTTCAAGACAAACACAATAAATCTCTACTGACAGATACAGTGAGCAGTGCTTATTCCTTGTACAGTTCCACTGAAATCTAGGCAAAGCATTAGTGACATTGATGGAATTTCCCCTCCTGCTTGCTGAGTGCAGGAACAGACAGGACCCAGCTTTGTTACAAGAGGTTGATTTCTTGACACCTAACTCCTGCTGCTTTCTGAGGATAGAAAAAAAAAGAGGAAAACATATCTGTCATGAGAAAGGAAAGACACAATTTGCAGCACTTGTGTATGACACCAGTGCCGTAGCAGAAAAACATGGGATAGCAGGAGATACGAGTGCCTACAACCCTCCAAAAACCACATTCTGTGTGACATACACCTCCACAGGTTTGTATATGTTTGTGTCAAAATCCAAACAGTGGTCACAGCTTAAACCATTGCATTTTTCCCCTATCACAAATTGATATTCTAGTCATGGTTGTTCCAGGTCTTTTCCCTCTCTGACAGCTTTGGAAACTGCCAGCGTTTTTGTTGTGCCACCCCAAGTAGGGTTCCTTAGTGGGTTGGAGCAAACAGAACTCTGATTTCAAATGTGGTTAGGCATTCAAATGAGATATAGACTTTGAGAGTTTGGGGGCTATACATTACAACTGGAAACCAGAAAGTACCTTCTCTACCTCTTTTCCAGTTCTTCCTCCTGATGTAAGATTTTTCCAGGCATTTTAGGATCAAACAGATTTGAAGTAAAATGGTCAGTTCAATTTCTGCTATTTTCATCTTTCCTTTTTCTTTCTTTTCTAGGATATGCTGTATAGACTACTACTAATAATAATAAATATATTTTTATAGTATAACACGGCATCATATGAGGCAAAACTCTGAAAATCACAGGAAGCATAAACACACAGCAGTGATAGTCATTGCATGATGTTTCAGTGTACAGCAGAGAGCACTGTTTGTACCTCTGTTAGATTCAGTTTCCTTGCTGCCATTGAAGAGTTTGCTTAATAGTATCAGCTAAGACCCCAGCCTTCAAAGTCACTGTTTTCGTTTGCAGAAGGAGAATGGGAGGATGATCAGCATGGAGCTTAAGTGAGAGGCATGCATATAAGTTATCTGGGATGTAATTTTTAGGGGTGTCAAAACCGCTGGAGAGATAAAGGAACTTAAAGAAAAAATATATTCATCTGCAAATGAGTTCCATCTTTTCCGTTGACAAGCATCAGAATTAAGAAGGAATACAGGAAAGCAAAATAGAAGATGACTTTCACCCATGTTTTCCTACATTTTCAGAAAACAGACCATGTGAGAAAAAATTGTCACGCACAGGAGAAAGCTTCCCTCTCTGAGCAGGCTGGCTGTGACAAGCCGAGCCGTGGTGCCACTCGCCTGAGTGCACAAGTCTGCCCAGAGCCCTCTCACAGGGGTCCTTGTTGGTAAATCAGGACCTTGCAGCACATTCTGCACCCTGGGATGTCATTATGTTACTACTAACGCTTTTTCTACTGGGGCAGGTTCCCAAAGGTCTGCCTTTCCAGGTCAAGGACCTCATTGTGTTTGGCATAGTAGAGAAAATCTGGTTCTGAAGAGATGCGGCTTTAAACAGAAAGTACAAGCAGCAGTGAGAACCCAAACTGAAATTCAGGAGATTTTTCATTTCTTCATCAAATAATTTGACTGTGGGAAAAACAGAACTGAAAAAAAAGGTATGCTCAGAGATATACTATAAATAATTTAATTCATAATTAAATGTTTGTGTTTCAGATATCCTTAGATGTGGGTCTTTCAGCAACCACTGAAAACAGGAATCTACTTTAAAAACAAATCTGATAACACCTGAAGGCTGTAATCTGCCTTAATGCAATCACTTAAATTAGTAACATTTCTTGTTTCATTGTGTTGGTCTATATTCATTTTCTGGAACTAAATTGGCCATGGATGGCGAACATATTTTAATTTGATTTCAGACCAGAGGTAAGCTGGCCAAGAAGGCATCATTCTGTTTGGTGCTGTACACAGCACTGCAGGAACAAAATAGTAGGAGGGTACTAGGATTTTTAAGCTTGAGAAAATGCTGTGCTTAGAAATACGTCTGTGTCAATCCTGGAGCTCAAGAGAGGCTTGGGTCTAGTGTGACATTTCATGTGCACCATTAATACAGGCTCCTTACTGGATAAAATCTATTCAAATGCATCAACTTCACAAATGTTTTTATTAAAGCTCAGGCATGGACAAATTCAAAGGTTAATTCTGTCCTCCAGGCACAGGGGGACAGGGAATAGCATCATCTAATCATGCTGCAATTCCTGGGGATCAGGCAGTTCAGCTGTTTCAGAAAATGTAGCATCTCTACTGAAAATTCAAAGATGCTTAAAGGGACACATTAAAGGTGTAGTGTGCAGTATTTATATTGACATATTCCTTGGTCGAGCTTGAATAGAGCTGTATTAATTACACTTCTCTTTCTGTAAAATTTCCTCACCATAGAGATCCCTAATTTGTGGCATTGTGCCATAAAGATAACTAGAGTGAACAAAAGTCTACCATGGTAATAAGAGACTCAGGTGGAATGTATCTACCAGAAACAAACACATCTTTTCTGGTTTTCAGATTTGCAATGTGTCACTGACATGCTAGGAGCCATCATCTCAGATTTTCAATGAGATGCTGAGGAAAGATTTCATTGCTTGTCCTTTTTCTAAAAGCCAAAACACATCCAACGGCCCTGAACATGATTCTTTTGTCTTTCGCCAGCAAACACAACTGCCATGGTACTACAGATTCCCAAAGCCAGTTCTCCTCTCCTATGGAAATCACCACCTGCTTTGCCAAGTTCACTCTACAAGGATGACCTCAGCCCTATGACTTTTTCATCAGCCAACAGCAGCAAGCAAGGAGACTTGCATCCCAGAAGTCCCATCCTTTTTTACTTTCTTTTCTTTTTTTGCCCACACATCCCATCCAGACACCAGAAGAGGCCCTTTATGGCAGGTGGGGGTGAGTGTCAAGTCATTCACCAGTCACCCTCTGTACCAATTTCTTAACATTAAGAGCACTGCATTTTAAAGCCAGACGCCTCACATTAGACTTCTGCATAGATGGGTTGATTCTCAAGCTTTCTGTGAACCAATTTCCGATCAATAGGTTATATTTTTGCAGGATATAATTCATGGAGTAGATGTCCCAGATAACCTGTGATCCTCAGTAAGCAACAAAGACTAGAGCATAAAACACAAATCTCTTAGCAAACTTGTTCAGCTTCTTGTCTTAAACATTTCTTTAAAACTCAATTTCTGTTTTATTCACTTCTTTGGGGTGACGTCTGGATTTATTTTTAATTCTTTTCTTCCTAGCAAAATTTTGAAATTCTATAACCTCCCATTTTGTTGGATGTATTATGAGTTTGGGTGTTTTGGCCTTCCTTTCCAGTCAGGGATTACAGTAGAGTTAAACTAAAGACTAAACTTAGCAAATTCTCTCCAATAACATTCCAGACATAATTTCAAATAATAGAGAAAATTATGCAACTGTTGGTAAGAAAAATTTAATTTATGTTATTGGAATTAGAGTGTTTGTTGAAGAATCAAACATATCCTGAGGAGAAACTTGTATTTACCCCGAAAATATCAAAATGCAGACTTGTGTCTGATTCTACAGTGCCACAATGCTTCCAATATTTTAAAATAATATAAATAAATTATATATAATTTTGAATAAGAATACTCTAGATGTTGTGAGAGGAACTTTTGAGGTCTCAGTATCTTCAAGCGCTGCTAAATCCACTAAAGGATGTGGAATTAACAAGGAAGGATAATGGTACTTCCCTCTTCAGTAAATGGTGTTGAGATCTTGTGATGAAAAGCATTAGATAAGTGAGGTATGATCTGTGCCACCAGTCAAATCAGACAGCTTTGTGCACAATCTGTTTATTTTTATAGTGAAGTATATTATACTGTCAAAAGGACACTTCATCATCTATAATAAATATTCATCTACATGTATCACGCACTTGAGCTGCATGGAAGTTGAATTCAAAGGACAGAAATGAATGAGAAACTTGTGAGATAAATGTCACCTTTCAGTGCTGTTCTTCTGAATAAATTGCAGGTGGATATAAACAAAGTCAATTATTTCATACAAGTGTTCTTTGACTCCATATAAGTGTTTCTTATGCCTAGAATAAAATCCTAAACTTCATCATTTACCTTTTGTCAGAGAATGATGAGAAGAAACAGTATGAAGTTCTACTAACTGAGAATAATTACGTACTGTAACACGCAAACATTATCAGATATATTTTCCCACAAACATAGGTCACATGCTATGGTGTTGAACAAATCCTCACTGGTGCTTACTAAACAATTCCATTAACTAGTAAAGAAATATTTTTATTAACACTAGAAGAGAAGGTAGTATATAAATTGAATTTTCACATGCAGTTATCACACAGCAACGACTCAAGCATAGCAAAATATCATTTCCATGACCTCAATCACACAAGAGAAAGCAAATTTAAAGTAATCTTTGACTTTGCTGCACATTGAGTTTGGTTTGTTAGTTTTTTAATATATGGACATATGTTCTTATCCTTAATTTTCTTAGGAAATAAAATATTTTTCCTGGAATAGTCTTTTATACAGTTTTAAACTGTGTGACTAGTCCATGACTATACAATGACAACTTTCCATGAGCAACATGAAGAACACTAAAAGCAAGAACTGTATTTTGTACTATACTCAAAGAAACAAAGTTACACAGTGGGGAAAGCCCTATGTTCTCTCTTTTGTAGATAAAACAAAATTGTGCTGAAGAAGTAGTTTTACAATTCAATACCTTCTAAGTGTTAATTCTGAGAATGTGTTTTATGCTAATATGAAGCCATGGTGGTGTTAGGGCACCATCACCTCCATTATAAGATACTACCTTTAAAAGTTATGTATAGCCATTCAGGTCATAATTTGGATTTCTTTTTCCTTCCTATTAGACATTTGATGTCATTTTAACATTAAAGCCTGGAACATTAAAGCATCTGAAGGTTGAATGTAACCACATTGTGGCTGCTCAGCGAGCTGCGCGTGCCCTCCTGCCCAAGCAGAAATAATCACATATACATCAACCTATACATCACACCTGGTCCACACAGCCCCAGTCACCAGGCTACACACATTAACTCACATCGGGTAAGGCAGCTCAGCTTACTTCATCTCACAGCCAAGGCAGCATAAAAACAGGGCAGGGTCACTGTTTGACCACCTCCAGCTCCACTTGCCCATCTGCCCAAAAGTTTCTTTTTCATTCTTTGTCTAACAGCATCATCCAAAAATCCAGCAAACCCAACTCTATTACGGGGTCTGGGCTTTAAATTTCCATGCTTTCCAAGTATGCAAGGAGCCTGTTCCGCCAACACTTACAGACTCCAGTGGTAAATGTGTTGCTTGTTCTGCCTTGGGGGCTGCAGGTTGCTGCTCTGCAAGCGTTTGCAAAGGCATGTGACCCTCGCTCGTCTGACTTGTGCTTCTGCCTGCACTTGTACTGAATTGTGCCTTAATGAAATATAGGAGAATAAAAAGAGGTGCTGTTCCCTTGAAAGCCACTACATCTGAAAATTGGCAGGCTGCAGTACATTTTAGCACCAACCGCAGGGTCATAATATCTAAATACATTGTATATAGAAAATAGTTACTGAAAGTAAGAATAGTCAGCATTTGTAATAAATAATAGCTAATAAATAGTGAAAGTATTACATTCTAGGATGTAGGATCCTATGTCTTCCACTATTTAGTAATTTATCATGTAAAATCCACTGACCTTTCCAAGCTTTCCTTTTTCCCGTTCTGTTTTGGTGAAACAGGAGTGTTAATTATGCTTTCGCTTTTTTTATTGAGCAACATTAGCATACAAATAGGCCATCAATAAGCAATTACACTCTTCATCTCAGAAAGAACAGAACTACAATATTAAGTGTGGCTACTCATCAAAATACGCAAGTCCTTTTTAAAAAAGACAGAGCAACTCACAATTGAATAAAACAGGAATGCACAGAAAAAACAGACAATGATAGATGGATAGATATCAGGCTAGCTCTCAAGCAAAGAATTCAAAAACGTCCTTCTTATTCATCAGACAAACATAAGACTCAAAATAACCCTAGTTTTCCTCAGACTGCCCTGCCACTGACTCCAGAGATTAAAAATCTGTTCAGATCTCATGCTGGTAACATTTATGAATTTTACTCAAGTGGAAGCTATCAGTTGTGTCAAATGGCACTGACTTATGTCTTTAGCAGCATTTGACTTATTGCCAGTGAAACACTAAATCTGCTTGCTTATTTTTTATGGTGGGGAACCTATATGAGAGAAAGGATGAATTTCTTATATTTGACACTGTTAGGGTAGGTTTGTGCTGAAGATGAATAATAAAAGAATCACCACAATATTTTTTTCTCTAAGTACACCACATTGCTGCTGTGCCTTTCATCCAAGACCTGGTTTAAACCTTAACCTACACTGATTTAAGTAAATTTGTTATTTTGAACCTTTTCAGTTGAATCAGTTTCATTTCATACTAATGGCCTAAAATTTACTTCAAATCAAAGAGGGATAAATTAATTTTTTAGTGCCCACACAAGATGTTTGCACATTCTTACCTAATATTTAAGACTATTTGATCTTAATATCAGTTATGTCTAATGTCAATCAGCCAACACATTTATAGAAGTCACTGACCTTCAGCTGAAATGCTGTAAATAACCAGATTTTGATTCACAGACCACTGGGGAAAATGTAAATAGCTTACTTTAAAACTGCCTTTGACTAAAGGATGACCTCTTACACCACTGTGTCTTGATCTGTTGCAAGCTTCATGTCTGAAGCAGTTTGTGCATATTCTGTTTGGGGAGTACATGCTCTATGGCAAAATTGTAAACACCTTGAATTAATGAAACCAAAGCCTGCTGAAGAAAAAGCTGCTTACAACTTTCATGAAACTGACCTCCTGCCCTATGTGGTTTTTTTCCATTAAAATTATAAAAAAATCTTTGAAAACTACATAACACTGGTTGTCTAGGAGGCCTTCTTTTGCATAGGACTTCAGCAGACAAGTTCAGCCAAATCCCACCTTGCCAGCTGCGGAGACAATTCCCTTAGCTTCCCACCTTTCCTGCCAGCAGCAAATACCATCTTTGGTATGGAGACAGAACCACTCAGCAGACACCACAGTTTGCAACCTACCATCTCAGTTTAAACAAACACTGATTAAGCTGTGAATTTCAGCTGTCAACATTGCCAATGCTCACTCAACTTTTCCATCTCACCTGTGAGGGTGTTACCTTCTCAGATGCCCAGGAGGATTCAAAGATATTCATCAACAACAGCATTCCCTTAACATAGTTCAACAATCCCTCTCTTAACCAGGTTTCCCCCAGAGCAGGCAAGATATGAACTGCTAAAATCCAAGCAGCTGTTGGATTATTTCTCTGGTTTTAAAATACAACTGTAGAGTGATAAATATATTTTAACTCCACTCTTCCATTTTCAGTTCTTGCAAAATCTCTTTTTTCCTCTGGCATTTTAGTGCTTTACCACTAAAACTTTGCATTGCATTTCCTGATGTCTTTTTCTGGTGCTAGTACATGGGATTAAGACGCTGTTGAGGACCACAGAGAAAAAAAAAAATGATACTTTGATATGAGCACTGGAAAGAGCAAGGAAAAGATTTGAGGGAAAATGTTCTGAGGAGCAGGTTTTAGGGTGCAGTCCCATGAGCTGGGGAGAACAAACCTAACAACTCACTGTCAACACCTTGGTGTGACACTGTGGTTCTCTCCATCTTCTTTCTCCTCCCTATGCCACTCGTCCTCCTCCTGTTCTTATCTTATGTTGGCTCTGATGTCTTTGAGCCACTCCTTTCACCAATCCACTTCACTAGCCCAGCACAAACTGTGCTGTAGGTTGGGAGAAAAGATCAGATAGTAGTTTCTGTAGGCCTAGTGAACTCACAGGAAGGAAGCTCAAGGACCAAAGTCAGTGAGACGGAGCAACCACAGAATCTTAGGTTGAAAAGGATCTTTGACATCATTGAGTTCAAACATGAATCTTGAGGCTCTATAACCAAGAGAAGGGGAGTGACCCCTACCTCTCACAGAAATGACAAGACACCCGAAACCAAAGTTTAACCCAATTTCATGCAAGATGGTAGGACATTTCCAACCATTCTCAAAGAGTTTGCTGACCTGTTCACAGGGTCCTTGCCCTTGATTTGATTGTCTGAGTGGTTCTGTCCCAGGAATGGTGCAGGCAGGGGAATCTGCCATTGGAAAGGAACATTTATTACACAGACTTCCTGGTTACCTTCATGATATCAGAAAGTACCTAGAGAATAAAGCTATTAAAAGGCAAAAGGGTCTCAAATTCTCAAAAAGGCAGCAATCTATTCTATTAGTTGATTAGCAATGTGCTAACAGATTTTTTTCTCCATAATTAATAGCAAAAGAGTAGCATTACTAAAAGGAAGGGCACTTTTTAAGCCCAAGTCTCCAATGTCTTATTTTGGATTTCTGAACACTAAACCTGTTATAACATGAAATGTGAAATTTCACTTTTATGTGTTGTGATTTTGTCCATTTAAAAATAAATATATTTCCTTGAATCTTTTCTATATCTAAAATAGAAAATATAATCAAAATTATATTTCTTTCTGAAAAAGAAATTGGCAAAAAATCTTTTTTGTAGAAAATGTGACATCTCCCTCTAATTAAATAAAATTTAAAGCTCTTGTTATAACTCTCTTTATAACACTGCACAAGCATATGTCAAGGCAAAGCTTTTAAATGATAATTTTGCAAGGTAATATTGCAACTCATTTTCAAGATATTTCAAATCAGCAGCCCAACCCAAAGACATCCGTTCCAATTGTTCTCTGATTTTAGGATTGCTGAATGTTCACACTTAATCATAAACACAGACTGTAGAACCACAGCTGTTATTAAAATGGAGATAAGATAAATCTTAATTAACCGGTTGTATGTCTGCAAATAAATAAACTAATCCTATCTCCCTGCATTGCAAGTGACAGCTTTGCATCAACCTGAGGAGAAGAGATTTCTTTTTTTATTTTTTAATTTCGTATTGGTGGTTACAAACCTCAGTAATAGAAAACATATGGTTTGAAAACAATAGATTTAACAGTCCTTTTAAATTTATCTCGATGTTTTAATCCGAGAACAAAGGGAGTTAATGCACATTCTTATCACTATCTTCCTAAAACTGAGACATAAGTTGGACTAATGAGTGACAACGCATTCAGCTCTTGTGCTCTGTGTGGCAAATCTATCACTGGGGCAGGTCCACTAACTTTAATGTCCCTGCCATTTGTCTGAGAAATAAAGTAAAATGAAAAAGTTAATATCACAGCTCTGATGCTGTCTTGGCTTTGCTGACAACCACCTTCAGACACCTGTCGTAAGCATCACTACTTTGTTGCAGTTTGGATATTCTGACATGATCTATGTCTGTGGTTCAAAATCTTCCCAGCCTTCAATAAATATCTACATATTACACCTCTATAAATGCTGGATTCCACATCAATATTGCTAGCAGGCTATGCTAGGGTTATTTCAATGACATTTTTATGCCTCTTATTGCTAAGTCAGTAAAGGGAAAATATTCCTTTAATTTACTTTTAAGTTGATTAAAACTTACCGGTTCTGTGGTGTCTCAGCAACTTCACTAAAATCACCAATTCATTTTACACAACCCTCTGAAAAACAGCTGATGATGTCAACTTCTTGGTCTTGTGTTTGGTCCACATGCAGCTGACCATGTTAAGTCAAGAGATTATGACTTGATATTCTCATTCTCATTCTCACACAAGTCAAGAACTGGAAGTGTGGATTCTATCTGATTTATTCCCTGGTCTTTCTGAGATGACTAATGGTTACTCACCAAACAAACAAACAAACAAACAAACAAAAAAAAAAAAAAAAAAAAAAGGTATTACCAGATCATTTTTGATGCTGTTATCTGCAAAGGAGGAAGAAATGGGGTCATTTCTAGATGCAATGGAATTTCATTCCGCCGAGAAGTGAGGCTCACCAGTCTGTAGTTAAGATAGAAGAGAGGAAGACTTTCAGGAAAAGCTTGACATTTCAACAGAAATGTTATAGTTTTTATTTCATCAAAATTTTCTAACAGAAAAACTTATCATTCCTCATGTTATGTCTTTGGATGTGAAGTAGGTAATCTGACATTCCTTGAATTACCAAAATATTGATATAAATATACTTTTCCAGGAAACATAAAAGTACTGGCTAAATGTTAACCACAATATTGAAACAAGATTAAACAGCAGTGAATATTTGTATTTTTTAAGATATGAGTTTCTAATCTTGCATGGGTAATTTCACTGAGGATTTTTTAATTGCTAAAATGAAAGGTTGAGGTGTAATTTTGGCTTTATAACTCACTGGCTGTTTAATGACAGCAAGGAAAGAAAAGTTGTCAAGATTTCCAGTGAGAGGTAGTTCAAAATATTTTCATTATTGTACGCTTAATCATAATCTTTACAGTTTCTATTAAATAGTCGATTGATTCCACAAATTAACAAAATAATAAAATTATGGGAGAAGGAGAAAGAGAAGGTACATTAGTAGGAAATTCTTACTAATCTGATAATCAGCCACCTATGTTTATCATATATAATTGCACAGGGGAAAATTTTTCCTAGATTAAGTCTGAAAAATTAGTACAATAATCCCCAGGATACAATTAGCCTGCTCAGCCTAAACCCAGAAAAATAATCCTGAGTGTCTCTCCCTCTCTTCTACTAGTAAAAGAGATACTAGAATAAAACTGAGTTGGGAAAAAAAGTGAAGTATCAAATAAAACCAAAGGAGATATATTGCAAAAAAAGAAAAAGAAAAAGAAAAAGAAAAAGAAAAAGAAAAAGAAAAAGAAAAAGAAAAAGAAAAAGAAAAAGAAA
>VZUI01030626.1:71405-102823 GCA_013401135.1 Cettia cetti | reverse complement strand
TTCCTTTCCTTTCCTTTCCTTTCCTTTCCTTTCCTTTCCTTTCCTTTCCTTTCCTTTCCTTTCCTTTCCTTTCCTCCAAGAGAACATTACTGCTGAACTTTTATTTATTTACTATATGCAGCTGCTGGGTTTAAAAGCCTATAGCCTTAAAGAGACAACTGAATTTGAAGACCAAAAGTAAAATATCAACCAGTGTAAGGACTGAAAATTTTAACTTTGTGAGAGCTACAGAACTCAAAAACTTCACCATGGAGTTTTCTTAGCTGATTTTCACTCTTTCTGTGGTTCTCCACTGTAATTTCAGTACATTAAATGTTTTCTACCTGTGTTACAGAGAGGGAAGGGCTCATTCTCTTAATTAACATAACTGCACTGCAGAGTTGTGTTTCCAGCTTCTCCACAGGTTCAGCTGTGTCTCCATACAAGATCACAATCAATTGCACAACGGTGTATTTTCCAAAAGTACAACTCTTTTAAGCCAAGAAGGAGGAAAAAGAGTGAAAAATGGAATGAAGAAGGAAGAAATCAAGAGGGTTGCCTGTATCTCTAGAGCCCAACTTTCAGAAACTGGAACAAAACAGGAAGCCCTCCTGACTATGTTCTCATCATAACTAATTACATGTTTGATTATAATTTTGTACTTTAAGACAAAAAGGCCCAGGGGAGAAAAATAAATATAAGAAGAAAGGTCTATTATGGTTCCAATCAAAGGCATTTGAATTGCAATTACGTGTATCATTAAAAACTTGAAGGTCTTGCTCAATAAAGATTTAGTAGAAATTATTGACTTCATGCTTTGAGCATATCTTATATTTGCATAGGGCAATAATTTCCTGTACTGTAGGACTTCCTCAGGTTCTCTCTTTAGATGTCTGGCAGGTTCTTTTGAGCTCTGGATTAGATGGTCTCACTGAGCAGTACCCTGGGAACTCCACTGTACTGCAGCCAGCAGGGCTGGAAGGGTGAACTGTCAGCTGTGGAATGAATAACAAACAAACTTCTCCCAGTACACAAAAGAAACTTCAGTAATATTAAATAGAGATGAAGAACTGTCAAGAGCAGTTACTATCTATAGAGAGCTAATGCAGTCAGAAGCATATAAATTGAGTAAGAAATAATGGGGCATTCCCAGCTGGATGTTATGACAGAGCAGAGAAGATGCATGGGCAGGTCAACCTTTAGCAATGCTAGTATTTAACCTTGTTTTCCCATGAGCAGCACAGTTGTTTTGGCAGAATGAATTATTGACTCCTGGGATGTTTGGAACATGACTTATACACAGCCACACCACAGCCACTGTCACACTGTGAGAACAATGTGAAGAGCTTTCAGGTATCCTCTGCCCCAGGCCAGACATTGATCTATGAAACGTCAGAAAGGGAATTTGCATTAGCTGGAGCTATCTGACATGGGCCTTACTTTGGTGTGATGTATTTTGTCTGCAGTGCTGGGGATTTTTCCTTCTTTAGGGTAAAATTGGGTGGTGAAAACATGGAAAATTGTTAGCCCCACCAAGGATTCCCAAGTTGTGTTTATTGTCTGTACACACCAGGTTATTTTGTGGTTTCATATTCATACTGAATTTTTTTGCAGATACAAGAAATTGTGAAGAATGTAATTTATTTTTCAGAACAGCAAGATCCCCTTCCCAGATTTTGTGTTGTACAAAACTCATGATCCCCAAACAGGACAACCCACATTTTAGACTCTGTGCATCTTCCCACACACAAAGGAAAAAACAATTAAAACAAATGCATGAAGGATTTTGTCTTATAGACTACAGATAGCATGAGACAGGTAGTTGTAAGAGGACTAAAATCAATGAAGTCTAATTTCCTATCTGGTACTGCCCAAAGGTTCATCCCCTGAATAGATAAGATGATGTCTTTTAGAGGAATCCCAAAAGCAGACCTGCCATAGCTCTGCCTTTCCCTCAGCAGTTCCAGTTCTCCTCATCACTGTTCCCCCTGCAGCAAACCATCCTTCCTTCCAAGGAAAGGGGAATCCTTCCCACTTGGTCATTTACAGTCTCTCCAGATGCACTGGGAATTGCAAGTTTAGTAAAAGAGGACTTAGAACAATGGAGATGCAGCTGAAAAAAACCCTACCATTCTCCCTCCAGATATGAACAGACTGCAGGTTTAAGCAAATCACCAAAGATTTTTTCTTAACCAGGATTCTCCCTAAGTAAAAATGTTACACTCTCATGTCTGTTTCCCTTTTGACCAGCAAAGTTTATTAAGAAAAGGCATGAATTACTTCTTGGATCATGACCATGAGCTATAAAATGTCCCACCGTTCTAATATTCTAAGTGCCAATTCATAACATAATCTTATATGTCAGATCACATAATTCATAAAGCAATATAGCACATTCCCTTGAAGTAAATGGTTTAATGTAAATGATGATATGCACTGAACATCTCACAGCAGGCAAACATGACAGAGCAGTGATTTATGAGTGAAAGAATATCTATTCAACATACAAAGAGCAAGATTCAGCCCCAGGCATGAGAAACACAAAAAGCCCACACTCTCTCTGGAGTTCGACTAGCACTAGAAATCAATCAGGAAAATCACAACAAATAGAGACTAGATGAGACATTTCAGCATCATTAAAATCAACCCCCTAAAAACAAGGCAGGACGGTTCTCAACAATGACACACAAGGATATTGGTTGCTTTGCTGAAAGGTCAGGTGTAAAAATTTCCAGAATGCCTGTGGAACTTATCACCATGAGTGCATTTGGCCAACAGTGCATCCCAAATCCCAGGAGGAGTTTGGTCAATGCCAGCTGAACCCCAGCTGCAGCAGGGGAGGTGGAGGCTGCTGAGCTCTTCCCTCTGCCTTGACAGAACTGCCAGAGGTGAAAAGGCCACGAGTGGTCAGCTCCTGCCCAAAGTGCCCTGCCCACACACTCAGCCCTTGGCATGAACTGCCTGGCAGAGGAAGCTTTTTGTCAGAGATGCTTCCAACCCCCATGGATGCTCCGTGCTGTTTTCCCAGGTCCCATGGAAAATTGGAATTGCCTGCAATCATTCAAATTTGATTTCAGGCGTATGCAAGCTGTTTAAATGCAGATGCAAACTTTATAGTCAAGGGCAAGCAGAGAGCTTACTAAAAATATATGTTCTGCACTTATTTCTATTTTATAATCCAAATGTTTTCTTTTAGCTTTTCTTTACCTTTTCCTTAACAGTTTTCCATTTTTTAGCCTTCCCTCTTTATCTGGGTGGTAGAGTTCTGGCCAGAGCAATGCAAATTGTTAACAGACAGCAATTTTTAAAGTCTTACAAATAAATAAGGCCTGATGTAAATTTCATATCCAGAAATATCCATGAGAAATTACCTCTTGAATGTGGTAGAAAGCTTCCCCTAAACCTCATGACAAAAAATAAACCAGGAAAAAATTAGACTAATCATTTAGCTTTCTCTCCCAAAAAAGAAGCTAATACCCAGTTTCTCCCAACCTCTAAGCAGGGTGGCATTCTTAATCAAGATAAATGTAGAGAAGAAAATAGAGGTTTTAGAGACTTCACTTAGGTTAGTAAAAAAAGGATTGACAATTATTTGCATTCTGAACTTCTGGGAGAGAACTGACCATCTTTCACTTCAAAGCCACCTTTATCTTGTCTGCATCCAGGCCTGCCAAGCAGAATTAGAATTGTGAGTATTTACAGGAATGGCAACAGAACCAAGCACAGACCCTTCTCTTAGCCCGTATTAAACAAAGCTCTGCTGACCCCTGGAACCCAGTTCAATCCATCAAGGCAGGAAAAACTCTGGAGACCAAACTGCACTTCCCAGTTCTTGGTGAACAGCCCAGGAATTTCTCATCCCACAGCCCTTTTGCAGCACCCGTGTCCTTCGGAAAGGAAACTTGGGGCACTGGTAGGGAGGGAACAGCAGAGTGTTTCAAATCAGGAGTATATTAAAATCAAATAATGCTTGATAATGAAAATGAGAAAAAGTACTTTTTCCTATCATTCCAACAGCACATCATTCCAAATTGGAAAAAACCCCTCAAAATAGAGCAGTGTAATGTATGGACATTAAGTGCCTATTTTTTTAAAAACTCTAAAAATTACAGCCAGCGAGAACTGGGTAATAAGAAGCCCAGGCCACCCTGTGTGTGTATATTCTGCATTTGTTCCAGTAAAACAACAGAATGGAGAGATATTTCTAAGAAGGGAACATTTTCACAGATTTCAATAATCTTTTGATCAGGGCCACACTCACAGATGGAAGATCTGCTTCCATTAATTACCTACTTTTGTAAAGGAATTGACTGCCTTCTTACAAATATAAGAAAGGCAGCAATTACTCTCCCCTGTCTCAGTGGGCTTTAATCAAAAACACGTCATTACTTCACAGAAATCACTTTGCACTGTTCTTCTATGTCCAACTAAGGTACCCTGGCATCCTTCCTGATTAAAAAGTAATAATATTATGTTTAAAAAAAAAATCTCTTAGTGCAAGGTCAATCTTCCTTGATTGGAAATGTTTTTTGAGACAGTGGGCCAGAATTTCTGTTGATTTAATTCAGCCCAGCACAACTAAAGCAAAGATTTATCTTAGGTGAGTCTATGGAATACAGGATTGACCTTGAAGGTCTGTATTAGGTATACACAGCTTTACATTGCCTTTATTCTCTTTTTTGCCTCCCTAAATTCTCATTTCAATATTTGTGAAGTG
This sequence comes from Cettia cetti, assembly GCA_013401135.1. Classification (NCBI taxonomy): domain Eukaryota; kingdom Metazoa; phylum Chordata; class Aves; order Passeriformes; family Sylviidae; genus Cettia; species Cettia cetti. The sequence continues at coordinate 98,127 of VZUI01030626.1, read as the reverse complement.
ATAGAGAAAACTAAAGAATGATCTGTGCCTCTTTATATATATATATATATATATTTTAAGTGCCTCCTCTTCACTGGACCCTTTCTCTTCTTGCTACCAGCAATTTGTACAAGTATCCAATTTTTCACATGGATGTAGGGTTATGAATATAGAGCACCACAGACTCCAGCAATTTCTGCACCCGAGAAGTTCTCATCTTTACTCTTTGCCTGTTCACTAATACGAACTGGTTGTGCTTTAATTTCAAATTACAAAGTGGGAATAAATCTGAAACACCCAGCACTGTTAGCCCTGAGTCTGTCCCTGGGACTCTCAGCACCTCCATCAGCCCAAAATTAACCCAGATAAGCCAGGGCTGCTTCAATATTACAAAAGCAGTGCTAATGAAAGAAGAGTCAGATGTCCTAATGAGGAGGAAAATCATCTCACATGGCTTCTACCTTCCTCTGCAGGAACCAGGGCACACACTTAATTCTGATGAATTATTTCATCTTTGTATTGATTTCATCATCAAGTCCCAGCCATTTGATCTATTAAACATCTGAGAGTTTTTTATCTGAGGGATAAGTGTTTCCATCATAATACAGGATCTTTTTAGGTGAGTTTTGTTTTTCTTCTCCCTCTTCTGCAGCTGAACTCCTGGATAAATTATTTTGTTGGTCTTGTAGTGTCTACCCTGTTGAACTTATTTAAATTCACCCTGCCTGAGCAATATTTCATAATGGACTTCACTGCTGGATCCAATAAATAAACTGGGCAGCTACTCCCTGTTCTTCATTCAGAGAATTGCATTAAGCCCATTGCAATTCCCTGGATAAATCATATCACAGATGCAGTCATTCCTATTAAAAAACTACAAACAGAAGTGGAATATTTGATTTTAAGGACTCCAAGTAAGCAAGGAACGAAGCCTTAGTGAGGATCATAAGGCATGTCTTGGAAAGATATCCTTGGAAAGGATTCATTCTTCCCCCATGCACTCTCCTGAAGCCAGTTCAACAGCTCCCCTCTGCACAGGAGCCCACAGGAGGAAGGATGAACACCATCCCTTATTCTGCAAACCTGCACTTCAGATTGGTCAGCCTTTAAATCAAGTCCACACAGCTCGTTCACTAAGAGCAAGCTGGAACAACTGAAGAGGGAATTGTTTTCTGCCTTTTCCTCCATCTTGAGACTGAAGAATCTGCATGTAACAATCTTTGCTGCCCTTCTTCAAGTGATCTTTTTGGTTAAATTATATTTTAAAGCCACTGACAGCCGATTTTAAGAAATTATTCAGATGCTGCAAGAGCGTGCTCTGTGATTTTAAAACAGCCTTTGAAACAATCTTGAATAAATCACAGAGTTCAAACCTATCCATATTTGTAACAAGAATACAATTTGGGGTGTGTGATATATATCTTCAGTAGGGATCCTGATATTATTTCCGTAATTAAGTCATTAAGTAGCTTAGTTTCACAAGTGTGATTAATTTCACCCAGTTACAACAATTTTAGGGCCAGTTATCCAATCTTTTAGGGGATTTTTATAGTTCCTAAAGAGGGACTGGCAATTTTGAGTGCAGTCATCCCATTCTAAGATAAAAAATTAGGAAAGGTGAGATAAAGCATCTTTAGAAGTGGTTCATTCTGGGTGAAATCTAACTCTGAGAAGACACCAAACTCCAGGGCACTTAAAAGATGTGTTTTGAACTATCTATTAATCCTGCCCATTACTACAGGTATGGAAAGTAGGGTTAGAATAAAATGGTTCTCCTGTGGTTTTGTCCTGGTACCACAGACTGCAGAACCCTTTCTCTCCCCTTGGGGCTGTGAAGGGATCTTTGTGCTGCACAATTTCCCAGCCTGAGCTGGCACCTGACCCCTGCTGAGGGAGCCCTGCAAGGATGAAAAGCAGGCCAAGACATCCCTGGTTTTATTCCTTTAGAATCGATGCATCATGTTGGGAAGAGACCTTAAACAACAAATCAGGATATTTTAACTCTCTGTGTAATTGATTTAGTACTGAAAGGGCTACATTATGTCCCTGCAAAGAAAATATGAGCATGGAAAAGCTTCTGTATGTCATAAACCATCTAAATATTGACTATGGAACTCCTTAATACAAAATTAATAATTAAGCATGGAACAGGTCACGATAGATCACTGCCAGCAATTGGGTACTTAGAGATCATAAAGATTTGTGGAGCTGTGTGCAAATACGGTGTCATTAAGTCAGAGGCTTGCTCAAGTACATTTATACTTTAATCTAATACATTTATACTTTATAAGTGTATATTCCTTCTTGAGCAAGAAGAAAACAAGCATCAGTCAGTGCCAAATCGTCCTAAGAAAGGAGACCCAGAAAGAGATTTCCAATTTTGAAACTTCTACTTTTCCATTGGGTACTTTTCCACAACCCTCAGCCTGAAGACACTTAAAATTCAAGTTTTCAGCCCTGGGCTTCAATGAAATGTTGCTTCTTGGGGCGAGGGCGGGTCTGTCCCAAGTAAGGGATGCCCTGAGTGGAGCCATCACAGGCTGGTCCATTCCACCCATCCCCTTTCCCTGTTTGAAATAACCTGGAGGGCAAACAGGACTTGGGAGCAGACACAGGGGGCTCTGCCTTGGGTTTCTGTAGGCGTTTGCCCTCACAATTTCCAGTGCTGAAAGTGTCCATACCAATAAACCACAAAGTTCAAAGGCAATCTGGAAACACCTTTTGCCAAACCCATCCATAGAATTTCCCTCCAGCTTCAGTTCTTTTATAATTTTGAGTGGAGCCCTGATTCAATGCATGGAAGAATGAAAATCCCAAATGATATCAACCTTCAGGGCACAATCCCTGAGAGCTTGAGAGGATTTCTTCCATGCAAAACTTCAGTTAAATAATCAAGTAAGAAATATTTTCCTTCAAACCCCTGTGATTTATTTGTTTGTTTTCCCAGTAACTTATATGAAATCCTACTTTCTAGGGATGTGAGCTGTAAATCTCCCCAGCAATCAACAAGGCCAGCAATTGAGTCAGAGTTTTTGTCTCTGAGGTGTTTGCTAATGTCCATCCCTGCCCCTGCCACACACTTCATCACTAGATGAGATCATCAATAAATTCTTACACATGATATTTATATAAACAAAGGGTTGAGGATCACAGACTTTCCAATACAGCTACATTAAAAATTCCTTGACTTTTGGCAAGACCAGTGACTTTCAAACCCCACCACAAACTTAATATCCACTAAAGAGAAAAAAAAAAAAAAAAAAAAAAAAAAAAAAAAAAAAAAAAAAAAAGGCAAAAAAACTTTCCCAAATGTATCAAATTTGATATCTTTACATTGTAATTATTTTATGCCTGTTTTTTTTCTACAGCAATCCCCCTATGACAGCTATAAGTGAGCCACAATGATTTGTACCCATGGATTATGTGTCAAACTGGAAAAATTGTAGCTTAAATCACAGATCCAGGACAGATCTGGAAAGCCTAAGAGGGAAGAGGCATTCCAGAGACAGGTACCAGGATTTGAGTGGAAACGCTGCAAAGTGGCCCCATGTCCAGGAATTGGAAAGAAATTAACACAAAAAACAGTTAAGAAAATTTTTCATTCTCTGCTTTTGTGCTTCTTCCTAAAGCAGTGAGATCTATGTGCAAATCCACAAATTGCATTATAAATTACCCACGTTACAGATGTTTATAAGCCATAATTAAAATCAACCCAGTGCCCCTCAATTAAACATTTATGACAGATTTGTTCAAAAACTAGTTAACCATTTATAAGGCACTTACATGGAAACAGAGTATAAATGATGTGTTTCTGTTTTCTGGGTAAACTTTATCAAGCACTTTCATTTCATCTTCTGTCCTGAACATGGAGACTGTGCAGAACTGGAAATAATTTCTGACAAGTTTGGAGTTCATGATGCTGGGATGACTCCATGAGTAATAGCACAGGAGCATTACAGGTTCATAAAAGCAAATGAATGGTTTAAGAACTGGCAGTACATCCTTAAACCTGAAATCTATTGGAATGTACTGCTCTAAAGCAAAGAGAAATATTTTAATATGGGTATAATTATGAGCACCTGTGTGTTTTTCTTTGATGCAATTTCATTTTGCATTCATGTAATGTTAATTTCCATACATACACATATACTCGGTATAACAGACAACAAATGTATAGATATAGGAAATATTAATAAATACATAGATTTAAATGAAGTTATTTTTTAATTTATATCAGTGCAAATGTGTTTCAATTTTAGTGTCTTCATTGACACATTTACCTGCTGAATTTTCCACATTGATTTGGCTGGACTCAAATAATTCTGGGAGAGCCCCTTATGGAATAAGAAGCTCAGCATCATCTCTTACCTGCTGTAGCCAAAACTCTTCCCATAAATCTGATCTCCTACCTGATCAGCCAGCGGTAGTAATTACATATATACATGTTTTTTAAAAGTAATTAATGTAGATATAATATTCATATTGCTCATGTTTTGCTGCATGCATCAAAAGTAATTAGTGTTAATAAAAAGTTACATGTGTTGGCAACTACACCACAATTATTATAGAGGAGGAAAAAACATCATTTCTGCTCCTGCTCTGAAAACAGTTTCTTAAAAATCCCTGGAAACTGAAATGTGATACTACAATAAATATGTCTGTTCCTCAAAGATGTTGTATTTGTGCAACTCTAATGTACAAAGCTGCTTGTATCGATTTTTCCCAGGCTGATTCAATTAGAATATTTGAAAAATATACAAATGTGTGAGGCAAACAGCTGTAAATATTTACAAAATGTAAGCTATTGATTTTTATGTTCAGAAAGTGTCAGAAGCAAAATTTTCATTTAATGCTTCAGTTCTCAAATATAGTAACAGAGAAGTAAGCACAGAAAACTAACCAGCACAGGAATTTAGAGACAAAAAAAAATCTGATTTCCCCCATTTGTTTCATGTAGGCAAACATACAAAACCTAAACAAAAGAAAACTTAAAGATTCCTCTCCCTCCGTAAGAAAACATCTTCATTTGCATAATCTCCTACAAGTCTAATTTTCCTTTATGATATTTTGGAATGTTTTCCTGATCAGTGAATTCCCTACGGCTCTATAAAAAGTTCTCTTGGTAATGAAACACTTTTTTAAAATCACAAAATGAGGATTTGCAGAACAAATATCCCTGGCATCCTGCCGCCAGACAAAACTGTTTAATTCCTTCCTTTAAACAGAATCCATATAATCAGTAACAGATTTATGCCTCTGGAATACAGCAACGGAGAGCTTCCCTGAGAGGGGGACACTCATGTTCGTGACAAAGCACCTCAAAATGTTGTTTGGAGCAGCTGAAGCTGGGACTGCTTGGAAATCTCTGTCCTTGGTGGCACTGGCAGGAGGAATTTGAATGGGATTCAAAAAAAAAAAAAAAAAAAAAAAAAAATAGAAAAAACCACAAGGTCTGGACAGCCAATTAGTTCCAACCTGAGCAGCAGTGAGGGTGTGAAGCACATTCCCAGAAACTCCTGACCTAGCTGTCCTGCTTCCCAAATCCCAGAAACTCCTGCCCTAATGGTCCTGCTGCCCAAATCCCAGAAACTCCTGCCCTAATGGTCCTGCTTCCCAAATCCCAGAAACTCCTGCCCTAATGGTCCTGCTTCCCAAATCCCAGAAACTCCTGCCCTAATGGTCCTGCTTCCCAAATCCCAGAAACTCCTGCCCTAATGGTCCTGCTTCCCAAATCCCAGAAACTCCTGCCCTAATGGTCCTGCTTCCCAAATCCCAGAAACTCCTGCCCTAATGGTCCTGCTTCCCAAATCCCAGAAACTCCTGCCCTAATGGTCCTGCTTCCCAAATCCCAGAAACTCCTGCCCTAATGGTCCTGCTTCCCAAATCCCAGAAACTCCTGCCCTAACTGTCCTGCTTCCCAAATCCCAGAAACTCCTGCCCTAACTGTCCTGCTTCCCAAATCCCAGAAACTCCTGCCCTAGCTGTCCTGCTTTCCAAATTCCAGAAACTCCTGCCTTAATGGTCCTGCTTCCCAAAACTCTTTCCCACCTGGTTCCTGCCCAGGGTTGTGAGCTCCATGTCTGGGCTATTCCCAAGGGCACAGCATTCCTCCTGCAGCTGGGAACCAACTCCAGACGTGCCCTTCACCCTTCCCTCACCCACACTCACTCACTGACTGGCTGACAGGTGTGGAAAGGGGCTGTTTGAAGAACCTGGGCTTGGGGTGAAGTGAGTGACCCCTGATCCATCAAGAACCCTTGGGATGAACCCTTGGGATGACAGCACCACGGGAAAAAGATGCAGACAAAAAAGCCACTGAGGTTCGCTGCTCCACCAGCTGCAGCATCACCCCAAAAACCAGGGCTGAAGGGGCAGAGGCAGCCCCAGGCAGTGAGGAGAGCTCTCCTGCTCATGCCCAAGCCCTCCTCTGGTGGAGGCAGGGGGTACCACAGAAATGTGCCCCAGACAGGTGAAATCAAATGGAAATATGAGCAGGAAAACTTAGTTTAGGAAAACTATTACTGGTGATTCTGAAAGGCAAAATGATTTCTTTCTTTCCTCACATGGAAAAGGAGCAAATGCAAAGCCTCTTGGTGGTCAGTGCAAGGGTCACAGCTTTTTGAACCACCTCACTCTGATGTCCTGCACTGCTGGTTAGAGGCACCTTCTTGTACTGCTGGAGAGGTGCCTACAATGAAAAAAGCTTATTTTGCTGTTTGCAGCTCATGCAGAGAGGGTAGGCAGAGGTTTCAGAAGGAAATACAGACATCAAAATAAATCAGCACAAGAACAACATAAAATGAAGCTGTCATCATCTCCCCTGCCCTTGAATATACTGAAGGGATATTGCTACAGCAGGTTTCAACCTTCTTCAAATATTAAGTAACCATGGAAATTTAGGGTCCTAAATTTAGATCCACGTTAGTGAGCAAACTGGTTCCCAGGTGCTGCCCATGAATATTTCCAGGGTAGTGACACTTCTCCTGCAGTGCACAAGTTGTTCTCTGAATGCAGGATGCCTTAGCAGACATTCTGACACGGGATCAAGTTCCTTGAAAGATGGGCTAGATTTTATTACACATTTTATTATGCATACATTCCTATTAATGCAGTAGAATTGTTAAATAAATGTTACTACTACTGACAGCAGTAATAGTAACATGATGGGCAGATCATTATTTATTTAGTTTCCACATTTCCAATTTGTTCCATTTATTTCATAACTACACAAGCTTGAAAGACTTCCGAAAATGAATCACAAAAAAAGAGAGCATCAGAAAACCAATTAGACCAAGTCTCCATCATTATTCCTTTACTCTCTTATTCTTGTTCTCTACATGTAGGAACATTAATGTTTCCTTTTAAAGGCAATTCCGACAACCTTTTTTTCTAACATTAAGTCCAGATTTTCCTTCCACCTCTCTACAGAATACAGCAGTGACCATTAATATATTTATAAATGCATTCATAAATAGCCTGAAACTAGCTAGAAATGTGGCAGTCCCACAGCATCCAACAGATTGTGATTTATTCTCAGCTTCCATGTGAAACCAGGAGCAATGTTTCTTTTTCTCTGTACTGGATTTTTTTTCAATCAATGATTTTCAGCTGCATTTTAATTACAAAACTGTAACACAATCTATTCTTCTTATGTATACATAACTAAAAATGCTCCAAGAAATGTGTATAAGTAATGAGGCTTGTTCTGAGCACATCAACAGAAAAGGCTGATCCAGCTTTTCTTTTAAAAGCAGAAGAAATGGACTGGACTCTCAGCACAGTAACAGGAAAGGTCTTTCAGGATTGAGCAGAGAGGTGAAGCTGCAGTGTGTCTGCATTTCCCCAGCCAGAGGAATGAGCAAAGCCCATCAAAAGCCACCTGCACACATCCAGATTTCCCATTTCTCATGGTGTTCCACCCCTTCTGTTGCCTGCTGATTCCACTGGAGCATCCCCTGCTCTGACAGTACCAGTGCTACCAATTCCAGAGGGGTTCAGTTCGCTGAACAACTCTGAACCCAAGCCCAGTAACCCCTGTACCTTGAGAGACCTCTAGAGTATGTGCAGGAAGTGCAATTCCCATTGAATTCCAAAGCTAACAAACCAATATTCTCTGCGGAAAACCAGCACTGATTTTAACTGACTGAAAAACATAACTTTGAGAAAAGAGAAAAGCTTTCGGGCACAACAACTCTTACTTCAAGGGAACCTTTCCAAAGGGCTTGGTGCTCCAAAGGGAGTCTCCTGCTTCCAGTTCTGTTGTATAAGTAAAAAACATCATTTTTTCAGAAGTTATTCACAATCTTAGGCCGTTGCAATCACAGATACTGGTGTACAAATGGGGTTTGTACTGAAACCTTAAGGCAGACACGTCCTGCCCTTCAGCTGGAAGCCAGGCACAGAGCATCCTGTGAGTTCCATCACTCCTGTGGAGGATCTCAGTGATTCCTGCGTGCTTCTGGTTCACACTGGATAATGAATTGTGTGTTTGTGCCACAGGGAGGATGGGCCTGGCAGCCCAAACCCAGAGTGCAAGGCTCTCCCTGCCCAGCTTGTGATCCAGGCAATCCTCTCAACAGGAGTCCTCCAGTCGCCAGTGCTGTGAGGGAGCAGCTCCTGCTCTGCCAGCCTGGGGCTTGTGCCAAAGTCCTGGGCTTCATTTCCCCCTCACAGTGAAGATTGGGGGATGCACAAGAGATCACCCTGCACAGACCTGTCTGTGGGCACCCCCACTGAAGGTGAAGTTTGGTGTCAATGTGTAACACGTGCTGAGAGAGAAATTTCCCTGGTTGCTGCTCCTGATACTCTGCCAGTTTAGCTGCTTTACCAAGACTCATTTAACAGGGAAATTTAACTGCATCTGCATGAAAATTGTACAGAGTAGAGGGCAGAAATAAAAAAAATTACAAATTTCTGCCTTTTTTTTTAATTTGTAAACTTAAAAAGAGGACCAGTACCGGGTGTTTGAGAGAGCAAATTTACACAGTGCCCAACATGAGAGATTTCTGAAGATGAAAATTGATTCCTGCTTTTGTTATGTTTCCTTCTTCGTCCTTGGAAAACCTGCCTATATAATAAAACACACAGAGTTTTTCTGAGGCTGATTAACTAGCTTGTTTCCAGTAAAATTACTTTCCCTTGAGAGGAACATTAAGATTTCTTTAATGCAATCTTCAGCCATTACCATTGATTATGGCTTCATTAAATATGAAAATGAGGAGTTGCTCTTTGCAGCAGGTATTGCTTTCTGTGTGAGTAAAGACTTTCCTCTCTGCTCCGCTCAAACAGGAGCGTGAACAAATATTTTATTTATGTACAGTTTTGAAGGAAGAAATTGCCTGTGGCAAGAACACAGCTCACTTTGCCAACAGGATGCAAGTCTGGGGCACAAATCACTCCAACCTAGGCAGCCTCTGAGGCACCAGGAAGTTAAATGCAATAAACATTCATTAGTGAGATAAGCTGATGAATCACAGCAATCCTTATTTGTGAATGAATCCATACATTTATTAAAAGGCCAATTGAAGATAGATATTTCAAGTGTAATGCCAACTTGATAATAGGAATGGATCTCTGGCAGATACAATGGCTTCATCTAAAATATACATAAAATAGCCAGGATTTTAGGAAAAGCAGCAGAGAAATTCCATATTAATGTGCCAATAACACTTGAACAGCACTAAAAAACTTTTTAAATTATCTTTCTTGTCAAGTACCTTTTTGTAAATGTCTAGCTTAATTCTGTCTTTAAAAAGAAAAAAAGAGCAACCTTTAAGAATCAGCTCTAATACTGAGAGAACATCAGAGGTTTCTCTAATTAATGCACTGTTCTATAATCAATATTCAATCCAGGAAGCTTTGAGAAGTTTAATTCTGGGTAAAACCAGAACTTCTCTGCCTTGCTCTCTGGGTTACCCAGCACCAATGAGATGCTTTGAAAATCATGTTCTGATTCTACCTCTACAACTTTTGCACAGGCTGTAAGTAGACAAATTCACCAAATACTTGCTGTAAAGGATATCCCCAGTTTCCCCATTTATCAAGGAGATTTTGTTTTAAGGGCTGATCTACAACCTCAGGGATCAATTTAGACAAAAGTGCATCAGATCAATAAAGTGAGGAGGAAAAAGCAAAGTGAGCAAGGAACTAGAGAGGAGTAGGAAGGTTTTACTTTTAAGAGGCACTGTATACACACCCTTACAACAAGAGCTGTTCTCATGACTGATAATCTCATTCTTGGCTTCCCTCTAAACTAGTAAAAAGTGCATTTTTAATTCTCTTCTTCACATCAAAGTGCCAGACATTGCTTTCTCTCTTAGGGCCAAACAGATTTTCATCGGTAGGAATTCAGCTGCTCTCAGCAGCTCTTTGGGAGGAAATACAATAAAACAGGTTAGGAAATGTGCCTCCTTCTCACAGCAATAACCATTTGCATGGTACAACAATGATATAATTAATATTTACCAGTACCTGGTGAGCAAGTGTATTCACCCAGAAAAATTGTAAATGAAAGTTTTTATGCCTCAACTTAAGTGTCACAAACTTTGTCCTGGGTTTTTCCCAGAGTTTGTTACCACAGTCAGAGAGAATTCCACTTTACTGTTCATGTAAAAAGTTAATATTTTACCCCCAGCACCTTATGGGATAAAGAAACTGTACAAACTTGAAAATCTGTAGCAAGTCAGTTTCTAAAAAAACTTGAGAGCTATAATTTCAATGCCATGTAATAAATTGTAGTTGAAATAAGGTGAAATCATTCTGTCAAAAAGAATAGAGATTGTCAATCAACAGCATCTTTTTGAAAACAGGCTGAAATAAATATTGCAGAAGAAGAGTTCCATCAAGAGGACTCTCTGCAATTAAAATCTTACAATGGCATCTTTCAAATTCCGCTAAAGTCACAGAAAAAAAAAAGGACCCTGGAGATCACTAAATACCAACATCAGCAGGGAAATGTAGTCACACATTCTCTAAGCCTTAGACCAGCCCAGCTCCACTGTTTTCAAAGAAATTGCAGTAATGGTGAAGACAAAGAATCAAGCACCAGTGGGCTGTGTGAAAAAATTAAACCAAATATAAGTGGACAAATATAAGTAGAAAGCTTTCCTCCATCTCGAAATCTGCATGGGAAGCCATTTGACTTTGAAAGTGTATGGATGGCCCCTAATTTTTTTTTTTCCTTAAATATTCTATTAGAAAGATAAATAAAAGGCCCAAACTATGTAAAAAGAGGATTTTTTCGTGGCAAGATCATGATCTCTCGGAGCAGTCTTTGTTTTCTGCCCAGCCTTGGAGCAGTACAGCCAAAGATATTGGTGTCAGAGCAGGGCACTGCTGCCCGTGCTCCTCTGCAAACAGAACCCTCACAAAAGACCTTTAAGGTCTTGTAAAGGTACCTTGGAAAGGTACTGGCTAAACCCCAACTTAAAACAAAATTCAGTGCAAAAAGGAAATGCCAAATAATTGATCAGTCTCCTGAACTATCCCAAATTCTGGTTTTGATCTATGGCAGGAATCAGGGAGATCCAGGATGAGGGGTGGCCTTACTGGGCCCATCCATGCAAGGTTGTCTCTCAATATAAATTATTTTCTGTGAATGCAGGGGGAACTTGGCAAAACACACAAGCAAATTCCTAATTTATAACAGCTTTAATGGAGCACTGAAAAGCAGCTGCTTAAGTATTTATTTGTTTATGATGCTTTTTAATACTTTTTGTTTATTATCATCCTGGATATCCTTTTACAACGTGCTCGTCTCTGCCATGAATCAACAATGATTAGCACTAAAAGCCATACAATATTTATCACGGCAATGTGTTTCCTGCCTAAGGGGAGAAGCTAAAGAAAGGATTTCAATTTTAAGAACAGACAGCACAATGTTTAAAGATACTTGGGCAAATATTTTTTTTCTCCATAAAGGTACAATCCACTAAACTTCCCTTCATAGTGAGTATGATCAGAGCAGCTCTTATCTGACAAATGAAGACAGAACAGAAGCAAAAAGGACAGTTCTGAACTAAATATAGCTTTGAAATGGGAACAGAGGAATCTTTGCAACTCTGCTAAACACCCATTGTGACCTAAAAAATAAAAGTCCTAAACCACTTCATAATTTTCATTTTTGTATGGTCCCCCATTTATAAAATATGCTCAATCCACAAGAAGACAGTAGTGATTTGTGGGCTGTAAATCAACACATAGATAATGAAATTATTTAGTTAAAATACTTTAAAGAGTCAACTGAAAGGATAAATAAACACCCTGAATGCATAAATAAATTATGTATAAGTATGAGAAAACTCTAGCATTTGCTTTACCAAAAGAACCCAAGACCAAAATAAAATAAATGTACATGCATTTTAAAGATCACAGAGTATTTCTTATCTCCACTCCTTCAGCTAAAGCAGAAGAAATACCAGCTCTGAACAAGTACACGTGAAGGGTATCATAACTCTCCATTAAGCTGAAAGGAACCATGAAGGTTTCAAAAAGATTTACTGATCAGCTGGAGACTTGAGAGATCAAGGTAATGATGAATTTTAAGTGAAAACAACATAGTCGGATTTGAACTTCATTTTCTCATTTGCACTTCAATACAAATACATTTTTCCTTAAGAATCATTTTTCTTAACCAAAAACAAACCCCAAAAAACAAAAACAAAAACAAAAAGAAAACAAAACAAAACAACAACAAAAAAAAAGGGACAGCAGCTTAGACATCCCCAACTGGAGTTTTGAAATAGCACTAAAAATTAGTACATAAAAATCACAGAATCAGGGAATGGTTTGTGTTGGAAAGGACCTTAAAAATCATCCAGTTCCACCCCCTGCCATGGGCAGGGACAGGAAAAAAGAGCATTTAACATGCAATCCCCATTATAGGGATCATGGTACATTACTTTTTCTAAATTAGAAGTTCCAAATGTAGGAAACACCCTCTTTTGGCAGGTTTAGTTTGACTGAAAGGGCAGTTGTGGGTTGTGATCACCAAAGCCTCCAACATCAAAGCTGAAATTCAAGTGTTTCAGGGATTGCAGGCACTCCTTCCTGAGTGATTTTGGCAAGATTCCTACAGAACACCAGTCTCTGATCAGCAAAGCCATGAACAATTCCATCAATCAAGGGCAATAAAACACAGAATGAAAATTCCAGGATCTCTCCTCCGAACGGTTTGTTCCTGTTCACCTCTCCTGCCTCGAGTCTCTCACCTGACCAGGGAACAGCCAAGGGAACCCAGCCCTTATGGAAAGTCCATGTTTTTCTCAGCTTTAATTAGGGACAACTACTGCAGAACTGTCACTCAGGGTGATCTGCTACCTTTAAACCTTTGCTTTGCTTCTGGTGTTCTCCTCACAGGAACAAATCCCTCAGGATCATCCCCCCAGAAAAAGAACCCACAGAAAGGAAAATCATTTTGTGTTACAGCAGCTTGAGAAGCCAATGGGGAAAAGTGAGAAAGTTATTGCAATGACTAATAGCACATTAAAAATATATTAAAAAGGTGTAGTGTAAAATGAGATAATAAAAAACAGGTTAGTAGAAATTCATCCCCAGTGAATCATAATTTTAAAATATTTGCAGAAACAAATGGAATTACAATATAAAATTCCAATTATTTAGAATTGACTCGAGTATCTTTCTGCCTTACATATTTTCCAAAGAACTATAGAGATGTTGAAAAAGCTTTTTAAAATATAAAGTAATGAGAAAAATAATTTTCTCATAATAAAATCTTTGGCAAGCACGCTATAACTGTATAACCAAAAATTCACCTGTTATAACTTCCTAACTGCTCCAACTTCCTGCAAATGCACTGGAAGCTAATCCTGTGAGAGGTGCAGAAAATCTCTTTGCTGCTAGGAGATTCCTGTTGGAAATCTGAACAGCAATGGGAACGTGTGGGATTCATGCTTTGTTTTTAATAGTTCACACCCCATCACACCCTGACTGTCACTTGAACACGGAGCTTCGTGGGTTTTGTATTTCTGTAGGAGCAAACATTTGGTGAGAGCTTTTTCAGCATTCTATATAACTGCAAGTTTCTTTGGGGTACTGCTGAATTTGGAGCTGACTGCAGATCTTCCACAGCCAGACACCACCCACAGCTGGGAGTGAAACCTGCTTGGTGCTGTTGCTCTCTTGGTTGTTGCAGAAGGTCACAACACGAGGAAATGCTGCTTCATTTGTCCCAGAAATGGGAAAAAAAGAGCTTTTTTTTCTTCCAGCGTGTACTCTCTGTGTTTTCATCTCAAAGGCTGCAAGTTTTTTGCAGTGAGACACACCCCAGAGTGCAAGGCTGTTGGTTAAGAAATGATGGCTGACAGCTCCAATCATAGATTCAATACTTGGAGAAGCCCCTCATGGTCAGGAAGTCCAACCATCAACCATCAGCCCACGTTCAGCACTGAACCCCATCCTCAGGTGCCACCTCCATGCATGTTCTGAGCACTGCCAGGGCGTGCCAGGGCCCCACCACTGCTGTGGGCAGCTGAGCCAGCTGTTAAATCCTGACAGCCCTCGCTGCCTTTCTGCAGCCTTTCTTTATATACCCCTTGTGATTGTCAGCTGGCTAAATGTGAGGAAGAATTTATTCTTGAATGCTTTGCATGCATGTAATCATTTATGATATTGGCATATCAACTGGGTATATGTCATTAAAAAAGAAATTTACTAAATGGCAGGTGTGAATGGCTGTAATTTATTCATTCTTTCTGCAATTCAACTGTCAAAATTTCAGCCTAAAATTATATTGTTAAAAATAATAATAAAAACTAGATCCAATAACAGAGAATTACTTTTTGTTCCCACCTAAGGACTAGAGGCAGCAATCACATTCTACCCTAAATCATTTATCCAATCTTAAAATTGTTGTTGAAATGACACTAAGAGAGCTCCAGGAAAACAGGAAGGGAAACATCAGTGTCGAGACAATGATTTTTTTTCCAGAAAACTCTGTGTATCAGCTCTGATTCTGTACTGCACTGGATAAGAGCTGCAGAGTCAGAGAGGGACCCAAATAACGAGGTAGGAGCCCCCAAATGCACACCCACAGGGTCCTGCCATTGCAGTGCTATAGAAACAGAGCTCTCAATATATTTTACTTTTTTATGTGAGACCTGTCTCTAGTTTTCCCCCACTTTGGGCACTGAACAGGGTCCCCCAAGGAATGGTCATGGCTCTAAGCCCCCCGAGATCAAAAAAATCTCTGGACAGGGCTCCCAGGCACAGGGTGGGGTTCTTGGGGTGTTCTGTGCAGGGCCAGGAGTGGGACTGGATGACCCTGAGGGGTCTCTCCCAGCCCTGGATATTTTATGATTCTGTGATAGTTTTGCACAGTGACTACATCCTGGTTTAGTAAGGACTGAATTAATCTAATCAAATTATAGCCATGGCCAAATTAAACAATCTGATAACACACCCCACACTGCTGAAGAAGAAAAAGAGTCCCTTTGCTACTGTGGTTCATCCGTAGCCCTAAAAACTTTAGGGGAGGATGAATGATCCTCAAGACTAGATAACAACTAATTTTTATTTTGGCTGGAGTTTAGACAACACATAATTGTTGTCATCATTCTGATCTGGGTCACCACTCAAATGCCAGGCAAGCCTGACCTCCACACCACCCACCCTCACTTCATGTGATTCCCATGTCTGGACCAGCCTGATTCCCTGAAATCCCTGGCTGGATCACCTCTGTCTCTGTCTCACTCAACAGTGAAGTCAATCTTGTGGGGTGCAAGGCAACCTCAGCAAAAAGCTGAGCTCTTTTCCTCCCACTGAATGGAATGGAGGCACTTCAGCACCTTGAAGGATCTGAGCCTTCCAGGGAAAATGAGAAAATTGCAGAAAAATAAATTGTTGGGATTTGAGGTTATAAAGCTTCTTTTCAAAGGCAATGAAAAGTTGTCACTCAACAGCAGGACAGGGCTTTGGACCTGGTTGATAATTTAGGTATCAGTGAACTTTGTCTGTTTACAAATCCCAAGAGAAACAGACACTAAATTCCATTAGCAATCCAGCAGCTTGAGGTTTCATTTTGAGGAAAAAAACAACCAAACATACAAAAAAAAAAAAAAAAAAAAAAAAAAAAAAAAAAAAAAAAAAGGGAAAAAAAAAAAAAAAAAAAAAAAAAAAAAAAAAAAAAAAAAAAAAAAAAAAAAAGGGATGCACTCCCGAAACTTAAAGTCAAAATTCCTGGAGTCATGAACAAGATTCAAACTCAGAAATTCACAGAGCACCACAGGAGTGATTTGTTAATTAAACCATGTCTTAATGAAGCTATGGAACATAGACAGATCTCCTAAATAGAATAAAAAGTTCTCTCCCTGCCCCTGAAGTGTCCTTCAGCTCTGTTTTATTGTTTTGATCCCTCAGAATTACTTAGAAAGGCAGCAGAGGCTGTGCCAAAACAAAAAAAACCCAAAAAACTGTACAGGCACCAGGAAAGTGATATGCCAAAAGCTACACAAACCTCCAGTACATGTAGAAAGAAGCACACCAAGATTGCCAAAACTTTACAAAAACCCGCCAGCTCTGGGTTGTGCAGGAATATTGAGGTAAAGAAATGAAACTACACTTGGTCTCTATTCAAATAATCAAAGTGAGATTCAGTGTTTGGCTTCTGCTATTCTGGGTGAAAAAAAAAGTACCAGAAACAAATTAATACAAGGGAGACAAAAAAGTTATTATTCTTTTACATATAAACAGTCCTTCTCACATTTTATCTTTATATATTCTATATATTTCTATGTGCATCTTCAACACCAAAAGCTGATATTTTCACAATTATCTGCTGTGATTGATGAAGTTTTTAACTCCCATTCTCAATAACTGGAGACAGGCACTGTCCTTAAATTATGTCAGCTGGTATTCTTGTAACTTGACTCAAATATGGATTTGTTCCCCAAAGTTCTGCTTCAGCAGGGGAGTTGTAGCCCTGCTGGAGGGACATTGTGTGGAGAGCTGGTGTTAAACTCACAGAGTAAAATAACTCCTGTTGTACACTGGGGGTTCAAATCCTACCAATTCCCCAAATAGCACACCAGAGGTGTTTGGAGAAGGTCTGTGCTTCAATTCATTTATACTGTCCAAAAATTGAATGAGTTACAGATATCTGCTGATGACACCTGGACGTGGCTTAAACCACACAAAAAGCCACTGAAATCCACAGGGAGAGGATTTCACCAGACTTCAAATGAGAACTGAAACTTCAGTGTTGTAGGAGATGCATTTTTTTCTCTTGCTAAACCGACAGAAAAAAGATCCATTAAAATTTTTTGTTATTTGGCCACTCTAATTGAAGGTAAGTTAAATGCATGACTTGGATAGAACGCTGTTACAGTAAAACTGAAATAATTTAGCAGCAATTCCAGCATCTCAAATGACACATCCCAAGCAGACCATGGAAAATGATCATTGTACTATTAAAAATAAAACAGGCCTCAAAATGGTTTGAGTGCTATGGATGAAATACGGCTTTCAAAGTAAACATACAGCCAGAAATAATATCCTTAAATCTTAAAAGCTGTTAAAAGCTCTGACGTTACTTGTTATTAAAGGTGTTTCTCATGAGTGTAGATGATTTTGTGATTTATCTTTTTTTTTCCTCTGTAGTTCCAAGTTCAACCTTCAATTTCATGCCAAAATGCTAAGCAATTAGAAAATTATTACACCCTACTGCTTCTGAATTTCTCTGTCCTTCAGATAACTGCTAATTTAGCACCAAAATGGCACATTAGAGTGCTGGGCCCAGTGCTGTGGTTGTATCTTGATTTAGAGAGTCCTGGAAGGGAGGTGCAGTGTGGTGCTGTGACAGAGCTGCACAAACCATTCACTGTTTTCACTTGCAAAGAACATTTCTCTGGGACAGTGAAGATAAAATATTTTGGAGTTATTTTTCCCTTTCCAGACAACATCTGTGCAATGCCCTTGGCAAGGAGGTGCCACAGCTGGCAGGACAAATGCCCAGTGCAGGAGGAAGGGCTCTGTGGCTGGGCTGCAGATGGCATTTGGGGAAGGAAGGTTGAACTGGGAGAACATTCCAGAACAGGGAATGGGCCATTTCTCCATCTCTTATCTATCTAAAATGGAAAAAGTAATGGGTCTGGTCTGCCTTTGGAGATCATGTGGAAAAGCAATGAGTCTGGTGTGACTTGAGGACCCCATGGAAGAGCAATGGATGTGGTCTGACTTTGGAGACCATGTGGAAAAACAATGGATGTGGTCTGACTTTGGAGATCCCATGGAAAAGCAATGGATGTGGTCTAACTTTGGAGACCATGTGGAAAACAATAGATCTGGTCTGACTTGAGGATTCCATGGAAGAGCAATGGATTTGTTCTGACTTTGGAGACCACATGGAAAAGCAATGGATCTGGTCTGACTTGAGGACTCCATGGAAGAGCAATGGATCTGGTCTGCCTTTGGAGATCACATGGAAAAGCAATGGATCTGGTCTACCTTTGGAGATCACATGGAAAAGCAATGGATGTGGTCTGCCTTGAGGACTCCATGGAAGAACAATGGATCTGGTCTGCCTTTGGAGACCAGGAGGCCTCACAGCGTAGGCTTGGAGCACTCCACTGACTCTTCTGGAGGGAATGTCATCCTGTGTTTCCCAGGCTCCTCTGGCACTGTAGCTGTAGAGTGAATGATGTTGCTTTGGGAAAAAAAACCCAACAGCTTGCTGTGATTATAATTTTTTCTGTACGTTCTCCGCTGTAGCTTTTGGCAATTGCTGACTTGTTTGAATTACTTCCCAATTAATGAGTTTGCAGGGAACTACCAGCCAATATTTCATTTAATAGCTTCTCCTCTTAGTCCTTTTCCATTTTTTTCCCCCTACTCTCCAACAACTTGTTGTCTTTGTTAGATGTTCAACCTGGTATGTGTCGTTTTAGCTTTTATTTAATTGCTTTTGACTTTCAGTTGCCACAGTGCCCTTTTTCATGTAATAACAGACAGCAAGGACTGCCAGCAAAGCTGTGAATTTTCAAGGGTTACTGCAATTTTTTTCTCCTGTAAATCTATTCCTTATGATAAAAGGAGCAGTATACATCTGTTCTGCAATAGAGAACTCATTATCTTTTGGGGCTTCTATTAGCTACAAGCTGTGCAACATATTTTTTTTGCAAAGGATGGTCATTTGCAAGTGAAGTAGGGGATCTGTTGGATACATTTAGCAAGAGATTTCCTTTATAATTTCTATGGTTGGAGAGCAATGTTAAAAAGTTAAGAAATTACTTGAAAAAAAAAATCACAACTAAAAACTTTTAGAAGGTCCAAGTTGTCTGCAGTTCACCAGCTACCATGAACAAAAAAGGTTAAATGAGGCAGAAATAAAGAAAAGACTACGCTTGTATAGGGCAACCACATAACCATAAGTGTGAAAATGTATGTCTTTTTTCTTACTCTTTTCATTTCTCACTTAAAGCTTAAGTGAGGCATTAAGAAACATATAAAGTTTTAGCACTATGGTTTTTCAGTAAATTTAATACAGGGGAATGATGTCACCTTCAGTAATTCTTGAATAGTAGGTGTCTCCCAGCCTCTCGTGGGGTCTATTTCAGAGATGCTTTAATTATTCCTAAACTATTCTAAACAGAAACTAGCACAACAAAGCAATGAGAAAAAATTCCCTTTGTAAAAATGCTCAAGTTCTAGTATTGAGCCTGTGTGATTATAAAAGGTAACAATTCTGGAAAAGTGTTGTAAAAAGGACATAGAGAGGGTGGTGATTTTTTTTTTTTTTTCCACTCCTAAAAACTCGGTCGAGTGAAGTTCCTTCAAAACTCTCAATGTTTTACAGACAGGCTGCTGGAATGTAGTTTTTCAGAATATGTACACACATCCTCCATATACATACATACATATATATATATATATATATGTATAAATAAGATTCTTATTTAGGAAAGCATATGAGTCAGCCTTAACTTAGTTTTCTTTGTACATGGTCCTCTTATTTACATTAAAGAGCCAAAATCAGTCCCTGCTGCTATTCATTTAGTAGCATCAGCTTTGAATTCAGCTTTTCTGACAAGAGCTTTGTCCACACCACAGTGAAAGAACCTGAACACCTGACACTTAGATTTTGAAAATACTTGCAGGATGGATTGGCATATTAAAACCAAGAAATAAGAACATTCAGTTTTAATCAGTCATTTGTTAATTCCACTCCATAAAGGAGAGGTCCCAATTATTCCTGTCCTCCAATGCCACAGCTGAAAGTCTTGTTAACAGAGGTCTCAAGGTAAAGAAGTTCCAGATCATTGGGCATTTTATGTCACTTTAATGTTTAGGGAGGCAGCTGTGGAAATATGTTGGCTTATACTCCTATCCCAGCATTCATCACAGACAGAATTTATAGGCCAAATGAAGGACCAGGTTTCTTTTCTTAATAGATGCCTGCAAAGTTATTTCCATGGTATAAAGTATAATTAAATTCAAATATTCATCCTATTAAACATTTCAACTTCAGTTTGAATCAAGTACAGAGATACATTTGCTGGCTTGCTCTGCCAAGCTTCCTGTCTGCAGAGGAGATTAACAAGGGAGACAGTCTGGGAAGCAGATTCATTCCAGCACTTGTGGATTTCAAGGCTAGATTGGCCATTTCTTTTTATGCAAAATGTAAACATATCTGCAATTACCTCTAAGAGAAAGCTAAGTACTTGTTAGTTATGATTGATATGGCAGCTACTGTAAAGAGACACACAGCAGTGCTCTTCCTTTCACTCGATATTCAAATTAGTCCACGGTAACTTTGTCACAAATCAGATTTACCAGCAGGGCTGGCAAACGACTGCTTTCCTCACTCACACTCTCTTGAAACAAACCCACAATCCATAAACCGTATTTTGTCCCTCTCCTGAGGAGAAGCACGTGTTTGATGGCCACTGTCAGCTCAGCAGTCAGCACTGCTGGTAAATCTGGCGGGCAGGTTAATGAGATTTGGGCAGGAAAAGGAGCCTCGAGGCTGTTGAGCCTCCTGCACTTCACTGAAGAAACTTTGGGGAGAATTGTGGCAGAGGGAACTCACTGGGCTGGACGTGGAATCCAAATTTTGTCCAGACCTCAGAGGTTGCCACTACAAATGCGGACACAAAATAATCAGGGCTTGAGGGAATTTTGCCTCAATTCATTGAATTATCTAATTCAATTCCACTTGAATTTATATCCAATTGAATTCCTCCTTCAAGGCTTGATCTTTCTACTACATAAGAACAGCTCTCAACCACACCAGCTCTCTTCCCACCTCAGCACTTCCCATTTTTCACCAATTTGGATGAGATAAAGCGACTTACAGGCAGCTTTTTTTAAGTATCAAATTAGTAGGGAACGGAATGAGAGCAGGAGGGAGAAAATGATGATTTTTCTGTAAGAGATCAAAATTCCACAAATTTAAAACAAAACAAAACAAAACAAAACAAAATAAAAAAACGTTTGGGGCTTTTTGTTCATCTTCTTTGAAAATTTAATATCTCATCCAACCACAGGTACCCCTCCTCTATTCCAGACCTAGACTTTGCAGAATCTGAAGAAGAGCAGCCTTTGGAAAGCAGATTTAAGAGGACATGCAGAGCTGATTAAGTGACAACTGTTAAGCTAGAGAACTTTAAGAACCTCAGCTGGAATTTTATAAGAGTGTAAAGGACAGCATTAGCAACATAATTTTTAAAGAAGAAAATATCCAGAAGCAGTGCCAATCTGCCTGCAGATTACCAATTAAAATATTTTCACTGTGGCAGTAGTAGTGCAAAGTTATCAAAGAGCTTCTGAACTGAAGCTAGATAACCATCAACCCTAAAGAAAATGATCTTTATTCTAAGATACTAGAGCAGCATGCAGCACGTGCAAATCCATGCCAGTTTACATCTGTCTGCTTTCCAATTCCTGCTGAATCACCCCCAAACACCCAGCATCCAGCACATCCATAGTCTGGCTCCTTCAGCCCTCTCCCAGCTTTAGATCTTTGCTGATCTCTGTAGAACTAAACAATATGAGTATCTCTTTAGATCTTTGCTTATCTCTTTGGTACTAGAAAACATGGAAATTGTTTGGGGAATCATGGACCTACAAATGACACTGGGAGTTCAGAAGCTGTTACACTGCACACTGCTTTCAATAGTCTGGGCTGCAGTTCTGGGTGAAAATGAACTGTTTAAAAGGTATCACATTAAAGGTTATTTGAGCTTTCTTGTTGGAGGAAATGGGAACAGATCATTTTACAGTTAATTTTATAGAGTAGTTTGCCTTGTAGTTCACAGAACTCTCAAATAACCAAGTTTACAAGGAGAAGCCTGTTACCCAATATAAATTAATTGTACCATCAACTTGGTGCTTATCGAGTGTTTTCACTGTGAGACCACTTTTATTGTGAGATGGGTTTTATATAAAGATATTGTAGACAGAGAAGACAGCTTGAGTCGGTGCCTGGTACATTTCCAGTCTGCCATTAACTCATCTGTGGTAAATGACATAGGAAAAGATGTGTAGAGAGCAAAACCACGTGCTGAACCAAAAGCAAATAAATAATTTTGTGCCGCTGCTGTTATTGGGGCAAGAGCTGTTAATGGTAAGCAGTAAATTTAATTCAGGTTTGTCAATAAAATAAAATAAAAGTGGCTTTTTGTTTTTAATTTTACTCTCAATACCTGGTTTATTCACTTTCTTTCCTTTCCCATCCCCTGCCCTCTGCAATAAATGAGCTGCTTTCTACAGGATACAACCACCTGAACAACAAAAAATGGAGCCACACACACTCTTGGGATGGGCACAGCCAGCACTGCCCAGTGAACCCTCACTCTGGCATTTTCTGGCTTTTATTGGAGCTGTGATCACAAAAAACATTCAGGAAGGCTTTGTGAGACTAATTAACAGAAGCCAAAAAAGCTGAACAGGCTCTAACCTTTCTAATTTCATGGTGTATAAAACAGAAGTAACACAGATGATCATCTCACAGGGAGAAACTCAAGACCTACCAGAGGTTTAGTAATTCTGAAATATTTGTAGAGACAGACACAGTGAATCTTATGTCACAGAGATCAGGAAAAAAGCAGCTTTTTGTGCTCAGATGGATACTGAATCTCTACACTGAGTTATTTATTCTGCTTTCCTTCCTGTTTACCATTTCTCTTAATTTTATTTTGCCTTCTTTTCCCCTACATAACAGGTGGGTATAATGTCAAAAACTGTATAAAAAATAAATGGAGTAAACTTAGCAATTTGTATTGCATTTGACATGTTTAGATATTATAGAAAGGTATTTTTATAGAAAAAAAATCCTTCATCTTGACTTTTATCTTTTCACCTCAGAATTAGGTGATTGTTCTGGCATAAACATTCATGCTTTTTATCTAGATTTGTGTTTAAAGAAAAAGTATATTTGCTAAAAACAATAAATTAACAGCATACACATGTGAAGTGAAAAGAAGATCAGTCAAAACCAAATCTAATCTTCTTAAAGTAAGACTTAGTTTGTCCAGTGGATCCAACTACAGAATATTTTTTCACTGATGAAACTAAAAAGGAGTATTCAAAACCATAAGATCAATTATCGTAATGAAATACAAGAATTAAAAGAAATATATAGGTGCAAAGAAGGTTCCTTATAGGTTCCTTTCTAAATAAAAAAAAAAAAATTATAACTTCACAAAGCTGTCATTTTAAACAGAATGGGAGATATTTGGTTCCTATTTTTCCCTGTTTTAAGTTAAAAATATTCCTCGAATTTGAGCAACACCGTGCAAAGTTTCAGGGGGCCAAAGCTCAGGTTTGAGATCCCGGCAGTTGTGAACGCAGGTCGTGACTGAGCAGAGCTTCCAACACAGAAAAAAAGAAATAAAAGCAAACCAACCATGAATCAAGAGCAAACAGAGAATTTGAACTCTGAATTCCCATTCCTTCACTTCACTTCTCTGTAGCCCTACATGATCACCACAAGGATTAGGTATCCATGATCCACGTGAGTTAAAAGTCGGAGTAACCAATCAAATGTTTGCACTTTCTGAGTAAATACATGCCAGCCATCAAACCCAACTTGATGACAGAGGCAGATTTGGCTCTGGACGTTGCCTGTGAGCTGATGACACCAGCTGAAATGGGTGGGTGACATTCAGGGGAGTGAGCATCTCCCAGCTCCCACGGCTTCCCTGGAGGAGGATTCCTCACCTTTGGAGTCACCGATTTCCTCGCACTGACTCTAGAGGGAAGTAGAGCACCGAGCTGTGATCCACTTCTCGTGCTTCCCATAAATCCTCCCCTCTTCTGCTCGGTCTGTTTTACTGCCTCGTTGGGAAGTTGTTACAGGGGTTTGTTGATGCACGACCCAGCATCTACCTCTTTCTTCTTTTTTTGTGGATATTGATTATACTTGGAAATTGGACACTGTTCTTTAAGCATTTTTTAAGGCTGAACTTTAGTCTTGAGTTTGATGGCAAAGCTCCCAATGTATTCCCCAGAAGCTGTATTTCACCTTGGAGTGAACAACTTTTTTGAGAATAAAATCACCCAAACTTCTCTAAGCAGACTTTATATCTCAATATTGTCTCTATTATAATGATAATGTGTGCTAATATGACCATTTAGTTTTCGAAGGCCATTTAAAAAAAAATTAATAACTTATAAAATATCACATTTAAAGTATTAGATCTTCCTCCAGTAATTAGAGGTAATTATTAATTCCCTGTATATTTTTTACAAAATTCCACATGCTCTGTTATAATAAATGCTACAAAGATAACATTGGGTTTAACATTATTCAGCATTTAACAATTAATTTACATAATGTAAATATTAATGCAGCCTTGAGCACTGTGGGACTGAGGAATTCTGGACACTGTGCATTTCATTACCTCTAATATTGCAACCATTTGCTACTTGCAGGACACTTGGGAGATCCTTGGACGGGTTCAGATTGTGTATTAATGTAACAAAATATAACAAGAACTTTTTAAAACTCAGGATGTTTTTCTAAAACTACCTAAGAATCTCTTAATGATCCCTTCTCTATAGATTTTTTTTTTTCATTGCTAAAAGATTCAAGACTACTCTTCATTGTACCTCTCCCAAATGTGTTTTGGTTCATAAATCCCAAGGGTTTACGATTCTCTTTGCAGGGTAACATAACTGACAGCAAGAAACAATGATTTTATTTTTCTCTTCCCCTCTGTGCTGAGCATTGCATTTTCAGACACAAATAAGAAAGATAACAATATATATTCTATATACAAATCTACATGCATATATATATATGATCTGCATACAAAGGAGTCAATATTTTCTTACTAACAAATAAATCTCCTCCAACCTGTAGTGAGGCCAAATTTCCCTCTCTGCTTTCCATCAGACCTACACACACCAAATGCACTTTTTGTCAATTATCTCTGTTAACATCCCAAATGATAAATGGATTGTTTCATCTACAGGAAGTAATTTTCACGCTTTTAATAATTTTTAAACTTGACACAGATAATGCAGAGTTGTTTGTCCAGCTCGGAAAGGAACCTTCAAAATTGGGAACACAAACCATTTTATTTGACTATAATAAACATTAAATCTCAACCACACAGTGGAAATTTATTAATTAAGATGTGGATATATATCTACACAGGTATGTGATGAGCACCTCCAAACATCATCATTCACCTTTTCAAGCCAACAGAAAATATCTCCATAGAACTTGCATTGCCAACTGTGCCAGCCATTCCCAACCTCTCAAAAAAAAAAAAAAAATTAATTAGCAAGCAAGGATCTATGTTCTTGACAATTAACTCAAAAAGTCAAAAGTAGGAGTAACAACTGCAGTATCCCGTGTCAGTGTTCTCCAAAATTGGTCTGAAAATTTCAAGGGATTTGTTTAAAAGTAAACATATGAGAATATAAAATTATAAATTATTAAAAAAATATATAAAAAAATTAGAAATCAGTACCTCAGAGCAGCTTTCATGGGACCCATCCTCAACAGTGATTTGCACAAAAGACACTGAATATGTATTTACACGAGCAGGAATGTATTTCAAAAAGTGCCATCTAGCAACACATAGAAATATACATTTCTTGGCAGCTTAAAGGCCATAAAGTTCTCACTGTGCCACAGATCACAAGGTCATAACTCACATCAAAGCTGAGACTATCAAAGCCACTTCAAATATCCAAGATGCTGGCCTGAAAATATTTCTTACACATTTAAAGAAAAAAAAAAAATCCCCAAATCAGTATCCCTTAAGAAATAAATTAAACAAAAATAAAGTCACAAAATACATCTTCTGGAGTTTAACACATGAGAAAACTCGCAGCATATGGGATGCAGAAGAGGTCAACAGTGCTGTAAGGCAAAATTATTTCAATTCCTGCTTTATCCATACTAAGCTTGTGCCCTGGCAGCTCCGAAGAGCTCTGAGAGTTTTCCTCAACACGAGCATGGCAGGAGCAGGGCAGGGGCAGGGAGGTGAGGAATCGTGCTGCTCTGGGAGGTGTGAGGCATCCTGGATTTGCTACAGCCAAAAGGAAAGATCCCACACTGAGATCAGAGACGAGCCCTGGGACAGAGCAAACACAGAGACCACCAGAGACCCCAGCAACTCCTCCTCATGGCCAGCAGCCCCTGCCAGCAATTCACAGTTTGTCTCTCCACACCCCTGGTGAGTGGACAACACAGTGGAGTCCTGATATTTTCTTTTTTTTTCTTTTTTTTTCTTTTTTTTTAGTTTTTTTTTTTTCTTTTTATTGCCCCAGGAAAAAT
>VZUI01030626.1:0-71351 GCA_013401135.1 Cettia cetti | reverse complement strand
AAAAAAAAAAAAAAAAAAAAAAAAAAAAAAAACAAACAAAAAAAAAAAACAAAACACCAAAACCAAACAGAAAAACCCAGGGAAAAAACCACATTTTTTCCCCAGTCTATTTTCAGTGGGAAAAAATATTGCAGTTGCAATTTTTGACCAGGATTTTAATTTCTTGAAAGTATCTCCCTCTTTGCACTACAAAGCAAAGATGAAAGGTGCTAATTTTTTAGCTGCTGGATAAAAGGAAATGCTGCATAAAGGTAGAAGTGTACCAAGGCTGCAGGAGATCTGTAAATACATCTATGGATGAAACCTCAATGGATTCACAGAGTAAATCCTGCCACTTGCAGGAAGTCACTTAGAAATAAACTGGCTGGTTCTGGTTTGCTCAGAAATTTGACCTAAATTAGAATTTGGGGAGAGTGAGGAAGCAAGCACCATTCTCAGCTGGTACATTCCCCTCAGCTGCCAGTTGTCCTGGGCTCTGGATCATAAAGAATGAAAGACAAAAGCTGGCAATTAATTTGCACACCTTTAAAACAAAAGTGAGGAGAAATGAGGATTCCCCATCCCAAAAAGCTTTGTGTCCCTTCTCTCCGTGCACTGACAGGACTGAAGAGACAGCCTCAGCTGCAAACTGACACATCCCACTAGGAAAACTGTCAAGGAGAGGAGGATTTAAGGACATCCCATGGCAGTCACAACAGCCACGTCTGCTGCCAAGACTCTGTGAGGCAGCCACATCCCACTGTCTCTTGATCTCTGAAGTCCCCTCAGATCAGTCTGGGGAAAAAATGTGCTCCAGTGCAGGCTTGAGACAACAGAATAAACCGAACAAATATCTGTGAGAAAAACTACAAAAAGTTTTACTGGAGCACAAGTCCTCAGTGCTTAGCATCAGGCCATTAAAATTCTTGGCAGCAGCTCACAGTCCTGGCTTGCCAATGGCCCACTTTTCATGCAGCCTATTTTTGTTTAGAAAAAAACCTTCAGAACATCTGAATATTAAACCTTTCTTCAAGCTATAATGATCAGGGAGATTAGCTCTGATCAGCAGTTTTAGGCCATATGTAAATTCGGTGTCCCTAGGCAGAGCAGCAAACCATGAAATACCCTTCTTTTCCCCCTTTGGCTGGCAGGAATAAGGAGCTGCTGCACAGATCCTCATTAGTATTGGTCCACACCACCAATACAGCTTTCAACAGGTTGTAATTCCTGGGCCTGTGAGGAACTAGCCTGCAGCTAAAGTATACCAGATTGGCAAGAGAAAATCCACAAGAACACAGAAACCTTTACTTCTTTTGGTTTCTCTTAATTAACACTTTTTTTTTTTTTTAATGTTTTCATTCCTTTGGCTGCTGCAGCCCAAGCAAATTTAGAAGTATTTAAGCAGCATCACCACTACCCATCCTCACAGTTTATGAAAAGGCTAAAATCCACAAGCTAAGGAAGATTTTTTTTTTTCCTCTACTCCAGCACACAGTGTTTAAACCCCTCAGGGCACGCCAAAGTAATAGAAAGATGTACCAGCACTGAGTAAATATCACAACAGTTTTTATGGAACAATATATTTAATATAGAGCCATGGTGGGCATGAACAAACTCCCTGCTACAGCCTGGGCGGGAGAGCATCTCTCCCTGGATGAGGTCTGAGAAAACAATCCCTGCCTTTATCAGGAAATTTGATTTCGATTCATTTAGGAGAGAGACGTCTCCATTCAGCAGCAAAACACTCTGAACAAAGGTTCTTTGAGAAATGGTTTCCAAATTGTGGTGCCTGGCAGGAGGTGGCACAATCAGCAGCTGGGGCTGTGCCTGTGCTGGGGCTGCTCCGAGCACTGCACGGACTCCTCTGCTCACCCTGCTTTGAAGAGAATGTTAATGATGCTGCAACTGCTGCTTTAATCTACAGACTGATCCAGGAAAACATTCGGAATTCTGATGTCCTTCCCCTACACTTTGCAGTTGGAGTAGCTACTTGTAAAGGAAACCAACAGACAAATTGTAACCTGCAAAGGAGGGAGAGGGGAAAAGCAGAAGGCTTGCCTGCCTGCTGGCTTCCAAAAGGATTCTTCAGCCTGAAGAAAAAAAAATTAAATAAAAATAGAAAGGAAAAATGAGTTAAAACTTTATTCAATAGCAATGAAGCCTGAAGCTGATAATTTCAGCTTTCTGGGATACAGCTGTAGCAATGAGAAAATAAGAGCCCAAAGGATGGATAAGCTATATTATCTTAACTAGCAAAGGCAAGCCTTCAAAAAATGAAATTGGAAAAGAAAAGCTATACTATTAACTTCTTTTTTCCCTGGCTAAGAAAATATGATCAAATTTCCAATTCTTTAGTTCTCTCCTAGTAAGCCTGCAGCACACACCAAGCCTGCTGAAAGTGTAACCTCCCCAAATGAAACTGCAAAATAAGCAAGATTACAACAAGCCCAAGAGGCACGTCTATCTTTTTTTGGTCTTATAATTATTTTGAGTACTGTAAGTTTTTCTAACAGAAGCTATGATAGAGTTCAGCTTAAAATCAAGAAGGCAAAACTGTTTAAATTAAAAAAAACCAAGAAGTTTGCAAAACAATGCTCGCCAGTGTGCCCAAACAGTAATGTCTGCAATTTCATGATCCATTACCCTGTCTGTTAAAACGTGCTGATGTTTCTCCTCTGCTTCTGTTTTCCAGGTCCTTCTCTGCCACAGCTGGGAACCCAGCTCTAATGTCAAATTTTGCCCAATCAGATTTGGGGAGTGCTCATCCCATCTGCACAAAACGTTGACATAACCAGATCAGTACTGCCCATGGTATGTGGATTAAATTTATTGCTAAATTTGCTTGCTAAACATGCATCTGTTTTGATAACCTTGGGCAGCAGGGCAAAATCCATTTGCTCACAGCCACACCAGAGATATTTTGGTATTTCAGGTCCCTCCTTTAACAGAATTACATTATTTTAGTGTTATTTCTCATTTTTTTCTGTTTATATCAATATTCATTCAGTGTTTGGCCACTATTTAACAGAAATTCTGAGTGGTTTTAGGGTATGAGCTTTCTCTCCAACATGACTTATCTGAGTAGTCCTTCAACACTCTTGCAGAATTTGTCAGACCAAAACCTTAAACCACTTTTCTTAGCTGCTGCTGGCACTGGGATTGCTGTGTCTCAGTGGAATGCAGATCCCAGATCCCAAGAACTCAACACTGTTTTTCTGCCTTAAGACAATGAACTGCTATCTGTTAGGGGAAGAACCCAAGGGAAGTTCAATTAAATACATCAGGAGGGTGCTCACTCCTTCAGCATTCATCCTGGCTTCATCCTTACTGAAAGGAGGGACAGGGATTTTTATGGGGCAGCTGACAGGACAGGGGCATAGTTTTAACTGAAGAAGGGCAGGCTTAGAAAGGATATGAGGGAGAAACTCTTCCCTGGGAGCATGGTGAGGCTCTGGCACAGGGTGCCCAGAGCAGCTGTGGCTGCCCCTGGATCCCTGACAGTGCCCAAGCCAGGCTGGACAGGGCTTGGAGCAACCTGGGACAGTGGAAGGTGTCCCTGCCATGGCAGGAGTGGAATGAGATGATCTTTAAGATCTTTTCCAGCCCAAATAATTCCATGATTCTGTGATTCCACCCCAGCCCAACCCTGCAAAGGTTAAAATTCCTCTGACTGTGGCACTCCCACAGCCAGTGGGAGGAAGAACCTATTCTTGCATACAGGAGGAAACTCTATAGTGTTTAATAGTTTGATTTGCTATTATGTGCTACTGCATAAGTTTTATTTTAATATCACGCAACTGCTGTGATTGCATTTTTATAATTGGTGCTCTGCCCCAGAGGAGAACTTTTTGAAGAGTAAAAAATGCTACCTAGGTGCTGACTCAGAGAATTTACAGAGTGCTTTGGGTAGCAGTACTTAAGCATGAAGCTTTCCAGAAAAGGTGCTGCAGGTGCTGAAGATTTCAAACTGCCAGACCAATGACGTTAATTAACAGTTCATGCAACAAAATATAAAAGAAAATTAAGGTAGTGAATTAAACCCTGAAAGTCCCATACAGAGTCGAGCTGAGATGCTGACAACCTTCTGAAATTTTGTGCATTCTAAGAAATGCAGACCTACATTATGGCCACGTTCTGGATCAAAGGGCTGGTGATGCAGCAGGGATGGTTTTTGCAGTGCTAAACAGGGACGGGTGCCAGTTCCATCTCCAAAGACAGATTTGTAGTACATGGGCTCTTAGCAGTAGTGAGCCTGCATGAATTTCACTGCCACTCCTCCTGATTTCACGATATGCCAATCCCAGCTGACACGAGGGATTGTCATTTAAGAGCAAACCACAAAGAGATCTCTCACAGACACTCTGTAACTCCGTGTTTCACTTGCCTTCCAAACGTCTCAGATACAGCACAGCAGCACAGGGCTGATGGCAAGAAATGACAGATAAAAAACATTTAAATAACACCTCTTTAAAAATTTAAAGCTCCTTTAAAGAAAGAGACTGTATTTTTAACCTCTAATGGTAAAAGAGAATGACTGTTCAAGAGATTTTTTTTTTAATTAAACATCATGAAATTCAGATTGTAAAAACATACTGAGACTGGCAATATTTTCAAAGTCCAAAGGTTGTCACTAGAGATGAGAGACTTCTGTTTGGAGCAACAAATAACACATCTTCATTTGAGAGAAGTAAAAAGAGTTAGATGAAATTAATGTGCAGAGTTGGGGTGTTTTGGTTGCCTTTTTTTTTTTTTTTTTTTGTTTGTTTGTTTTTGTTTTTACTTTGGTTTTGTGGGTTGTTTTGCCCCTACTCAGTTGGGGAAATACATCTTCCTTATTTCCCTCTGTGATATCAACTAAACTCTGCCCTTTTAGAGCCTAAAGCAGCAAGGCCAAGAAATACAGATTCCATGTGTGCTTAATAAAATTACACCCTCGGGTAGACTGGAAGAAAATTCATAATATATTAATTGAATGAGTAATCATACGACTCCATGAATAAGACCTGCAGTGTATTGTCAATTATTTCATTAATTAAAGCAGCTTTGTCTTGAGGTGTGTCTCTCAATTTCAAAACCATGTTAAAAATAAATTTCCCTGCCAAGTTTCCTGACAATGCTTTTGATGATTAAAATGAAATTACATTAAAAGTAGACTGTGCTCTTTACCTTTAGAATGGAAATCATATTTTGGTTTTCTCTCAGAGACTCCACAGGGGAAATGGAAGCATTTTCATCCAGTAGTGTGCATCTCCTTTCCTGAAGGTGTTATATGTGCTGCCATAATGTTTGTATGGCAAATATTGTTATTTTATATGTAATCACATTTTCTTTATAATAGTCCTGTCTCTTAAAACAATTATTAAATACTTCTAGTACTCTTAAAATCATGTTTTACCCACGCTAATCTTAGAAAAGAGCATCCTGTTTAAACACAGATTTGAAGCTGGGACAGAGCTGACCAAGAAAACATCCACTATTGTCACCAACATAACTCTTAGCACATAGTAATTTCCATTTTCAAACTACAAGTGGTTTTTAAGTATAATAAGTAAAGATTGAGGAAAAATCAGTTAAAATTCCAAGTTATTTTCTCCTTTTACTTTGGAATTAAATTTTTTTTTGCCTCCATAACTTTGACTTGTACCATTGAAACGTGGAACTGAAGTCATGTATTTTCATCAAACAAATCTTCAATATATTTTACTGCTCTGTGCTTAAATCAGAGCAACGGTGAGCTACATTTGTGTTCCCAAAAATCACTGTCTTGAATATGTATCTGTTAATATTTTCTTCAAAACACATTTAAAAGGCATTTCTGCTGGAGTTTCCAATGTGTACCAGCAGGAGATGGATTGAGAGCAAGAACTGTGAGCTCTCACCTTCAACCTGTCTATCACATTGCCTAAGTGTGAATCTGGCCCAGCACCATCTGACAGCACCTTTCTCCCTTTCCCTCCACAAGAAAGCCAATAATAAACTTTTCAACGTTTCCAGAAAATTCTTCAGGTACAAATGTGTCATTTTATAAAAGCTTCTCCTGCTTACTCTCAAGCATGTTAGTGGTGCTCACCAGGAGGGCTTGATTTCTAAAAATAAATGTAATTTCCCACCTATTTTTGGTGGACAGCCATGAAAAATTGCTGTAAAGAAATAGTGCAACTGTGTGTGGAAATGAATAGTGGTGTGCAAAGGTGACATTTTCTGTATTTAACTGATGTGTTCTGATTGAAGAAGTCAGAGTGCCTTTTTCTAGAAGTTGTGCTCGATATCTGAAAGCCAAGTGAACAATTTTGAATATTTCTATAAAATACCACAAACTTCCCATACTGCAAAATAGATTACTGTGGGTCATTCTCACAAGGGTTTCCTTTCCTATTGCAATTGCCTTCACTCTTGCAAGGGTAGTGTGCAACTCTCTTTTGACTTCATGGGATTACAGACTGCAATTTAAATCCTAAGCTCTATATTTAATGGTGGGGAAAGAAGAAGAGCTGTGAGGGCATGAAATAAAGAGTGAAATGAGAAAAAAAGATAAAGAAAAATGTGAACCTACAGTTAAAAATAACTTTTTTTCTCTCCTTTTTTTTCTTTTTTCTTTTTTTTTTTTTAATTTTTTTAAGGCACTATCTATCTGATAATACCTTTCAAATAAAATTGGGAAAATTAGTCAGATGAACCTGCAAGGGAATAAATAATCCTGCCTTTGTGCAGTGGAGAGTTTTCCATCCAGCTGCATCTCTCTTCCACAATGAAAGTAGGATGGATCTGTCTATTGGCAAAGCACACTGAGGCAAATCCTGACTGCACTGACAATTGATTGTTTGTTTTTTTAGAGTGGCCCTGCTGTCAGAGGGGGTGATGTCCCTGTCACCACCCCTGGTGCCACCACACTGGGATTTACACCCAGCTCGGTGTGAGGACGAGGCAGGAGGGATGGGGCTTCAGCTGCAGCATCCCTGCCACCAGCCTCAAACCACCTCATCCACTGATGGCACATGATTGCAGCTTCTGGGGATTTATCAGCCTTTTCATGCACTTTTAAAGGATCTGGATGAAATATGGTGCTGTGGATGCTGCCAGGCCCCTGTAGAGCCTGCACGGAGGGGATGGTGAGGCAATATCCACAAAGGGTGATTTAGAAGAGTATAAACACAAACTGAGGGTTTATACTCTAATAAAGCCTGCCCTGAGGGCTGCAGCATGCTCCCTCTCTGCAGGCTGCCACACTGCCATGAGTTTTTCTCAGATAATGCTTTCCTGGGACTGCAGGATCTTTCAATTTATTGATTACATGGATGAGTTTATCTCATGTGTCCAAAGTGCTTGGAGCTCCAAAACTCATCCCTCTCTCTTCTGAGAGAGCAGGAGATGCATAAAGCAGGTGCAAAAGCCCAGGTGCAAAAGCCACTGGTAAGTAAATTAGTGCATAAATTTGCTTTTGAGAACAATTGCATCCCAAATTGCACAAATTCATTTGAGCCCTTGCGTTCCAGTACCCAGCAAGGACTCCAGCATTTTTTTAAAAATTCATTTATTGTTTAATTAAGAAACATGCTCATTTTTATTTCATGAACCTTAGCTATAATGCAAAGGAGCCAAAACTCCAACCATCACTGCTCTGTGCAAGGAAGTGTGAGCACTTCACTCCATGAACTGTCCAAGGCACAGAGGCCAAAATGCTTTTACAGCCTTCAACATCAGGCATTGATGCTGATCTGGCCATCAGGCTGAATTTTGGTGTATCTCGTGTGTAACTATGGAAAAGCAAAAGAAAGCTTATTTTAGCAGTGAGCACACAAACCACTTGTGCAGAAAGGCAAAGGGAATTTTCTGTCTGGGGCTGAAGACTGGCTCATTTCCAGTCCTCCCAAGCAGGCCAATAATTCCACCTGTGCAGCTGAGCTGCTCTGGAGCCTTTGCTGGGTTTAATCTCTTTCTGCACTCTACGGAGCCCTGGAGTGGCCTGCTCCCTGACACTCCCATCACACACCCAGGCTGAGGGAGCTGCTAATTGCTACACATGAGATTATTTCCATTTCCTCCAAATGCACTGGTTTAACCACACTTGCATACCTGGGAACCTGTTAATTACTTAGCAGTGCTTTAATGGGCTATTCCTCTCAATTTGCAACTGGCAGATTACTGTGGATATACAGCCCTGTCTGCCATAATACAACAAATTATTAGTAAATATATATCTTTTCTTTCTATCATGTACATATACAGTAACTAAAACATACCAGAATCCCTAATAAAAGATCAGATATTTGTGTCTATATATGCTTATCTCTCTGCAATATATGCACATCATACATATTAAGTATATATATATATATATATATACACACACATATACACAATAACCATATTCATATACAGCTGTATTTTATTCCACACAGATCTGTGAAAAATTTCCTACTGGGATATACAAAGCAGCTGTGCATAATTAGCCTGGCTGCTGCTTGGCTTCTGCTTGGAAATTTAAATATTGACATTACAGATGTTTCCACCTAGTTCATATCCGTTACATTTGCAGGCCAGATTACAAAGGATTTTCAGGCAGAGAGTGGAGTTTTGCTGAAATGCAGATGATTAATCCCAAGAAAGGATGGTTGAAAGTTTGCCATCAGCAAATTTTCAAGTTTGCCCAGAACTGAGCACATCTGGAGGAAAAGGAACTTAGAAACTGCTCTGCTGAGTTACACCCCAAGCTGAGCATTCCATCTCCAGTAGGAAGGACTGGGGAAAAGCTGGGAGACAGCCTGGTTTTAACAAATAAAGGAGTTTTGTGTATTCTCTAACTCCCTTTGACTCAGAGCCTTCCTTATCCGCAATTTCATACCAATTTATTATTTCATTTTCCACAAGAGCTCATAGCAGTAAGTTTCCTAATTAAATATGTAACATTTGACATTTCAAATCTCCTCTAAATCTAAGTACTGCTGCGAGTGGCGGTGCAGTGAATCAAAAAAACTTCAGGTTCAAACATTTAATTTTGAGATAGTTTTGAAGTTAATTTTCTGAGATATTTCTGCTTTGCAGGTCAGATCTATAGATACTTATAAGTTTATACTGCAGAAGCCCAACTCAACGAAATATCAACAGATAAACATTTATGCACAACACTGTAACTTCTGTGACAAAAAGACTCAAATGTCACCCTAAACCTGGTGCAGGCAGAATCAGAAGACTGGAAAACTCCAGATTCTACTTTTATCTAACTAAAAAAATATTATATCCTTTACTATCCTTTTCTAATGGCTCTTTGTTACCTTTTTTGAAATTTTTAATCGTTCTGCAAAAAGACAACTTGTAAACACACCCTTTGCTTTCCCTCTGTCCCTTGGGATTTATGGGTCAAAAAGAAGAAAAAGACCTTGAGATTTCACCAAATTCAATGCAATTTGATTCATATCACAACTTTGGCCATCTTCTTCTGCCACAGGCCAGCAAGGATTGCAAGGCACAGATAAAGAGTCTGGACAACAGTACCAGAGCATCTGAAATGTACCAAAGCTGGCAGCAGGTGCATAAAAGACAATTATGCCAAATTTATTTTTGCCACTTTGCTAGGCCAGCCAGCCTTTTGCTTCCCTTTCACAGACTCTTTTGACTCCATCTATCCTATATAATCCCACTTCTATTAATTTATGTATTACGTGTATTGTTAAGTATAAAATAAAACCCAACAAACCAACCATCCTGGCAGGTTGTTCTAAATAAAAAGGCACCATTTCAGCACCAGTTTTCATTTACCTGAACCACTGCACTATTTCCAGTGCAGAGCTACCAGTGATACTCAGCCCCATCTTCATGCTTTATCCATCTCTACAAATTACTGTTTTATGATACTGCAGAACCCTTTAGGCTATTCTTCTTAATTCCTTCTGTTTCCTCTCTAAGTGTCTCCAAGTGTCCCTTTATTTCCAGCAATTATTTATAGACATCTGTCAGTCCAGGCTCCTTGGCTGCAATGCAATGGATCCAGGCTATTGTGCAGCCCAGAAAACAAGTTACTTTCTATAAATGCAATTCTCGAGCAATTTTGCTAAACCACTGCAGTTAAGATTTTACCCCACTGGGTTTGCAGCATATTGTTGTAAGTCACATCATGTCAAATGTGTTTAAAATAATTTCTGTTAAGTGCCTCCAGCGAGAGAAATGAAGTGGCTGCCAAGTTCATTTAACCTTCCTCTGCTTTCCCGCCTCTAAAAGTGAGATATCCAAATGTTCTGCCTGCCCATGGAATCCAGGGATTGGAGCCACCCTCATTAACGTGCTGAGGTGAGGCTGCTGCAAGACACAGATCCTCAACCCTTGAGCTGGCAGCTGGAAAAATCAGAGATCGACGGGAAATAAACTGGGTCATAACTCAGAAAACAAAAACATGAGAAATCAGCAGTACAGCGAGCACAAAACCCATTACAGTCAGTCCAAAAATTGCCATCAGTGCCACTGAATCAGGCTCAGCCATTATTTTCCTGCTACATAGATGCTGACTGCAACCTCACACAGAAATGAGAGCTGTTATAAATAAAAAACAACAAATCAAATTGCTTCTTCTGTCTTCAAACAGTTTCAACTGGTCTCCCAATTTATTTATTTATGATAAATAGCCTCCAAGTTTGCAGATCCTCCAGAAAAAGACCTAATTGAAATCTCAGCACATCTGTGGTCACTTTAAGCACACATTTGAGTGTACTTTGTTAGGATTTGACTCTGGGCTGTTTTCAGAATCATGACAATTTTCTCTGAAAAGAGCTAATTTACTGTAACTAACTATATTATTAAATTTCCCTAGGAATGTTATATTAAGAAATAAATCTGTAGCAATATCACCTAGCAGTCACATGTTTTTATCATTAATTATAAGATCTGGCAAGCCCTAGCTTGAAATTCAGATGAATTCTCATTGTAATGCAGTTTATATTCTCAGTAATTATAGGCAGGTATTTGCCTCTCCAGAAATGTGATGGCACATAAATTGTAGGTGTCTAAATAACCAGTGGTGTTTACTGTGAGTTTAAAAATCACACACACAAAAATGTGAATAGCCTTTGTGACATAAAAAATTCTATTTAAACACCATCCAAACTATCCTCACTGGGACTATGCTCAAAAGGTTCTTTAATTATTCATAGACAGATTAAATAAATACAAAAATCACACACTCTTTCCATGTTTTCTTCAGTTTTGGTGGATTTATATTAATTTCAAATAGAAGAGGAAAGAATCTTAAAAGGGGTTTGGCACAACTTTTCACTGTAATTTCTGTGTTGTTCCCTAATTAAGGAATTAACTTTCAAATCATTAAGGAAAGAAAGTCACTTTGTAAAACCATAAAAAGCTGGAAAATATATCTTAAAGCAACACCAGGGAAGTCTAATATGACTATTCACATGATTTTTAAAATTAAGGCTTACATATTTAAGTTTTTGATGTTAACTCTCTCCAAGATTTATTTATCAGTAATTCTCTGATATTCCTGAGGAATAGACAACACCTAAGTTCAATTGCAGAGTCAATAAATAAGTGAAAAGTCTATAGAATTCCATTGGTTTTTTGACTGATAAATTGTGGCCTAAACACACAGGAACTCTGTAATGGAAAATTTAAAATAAGACAATTATATCACCTGAATGGTTTATAAAGACCCCAAAATCCTTCAGATGAGTTTCACTCTATATTTGCATCTTTCTCTATGTTACTGTGCACCTCTCATGGAATTGTTGGTATCATGGACATTTACACTTCGGCCCAGGAAGCGTCAAGACATGCCCAAGATATGCACTTGAGTATTTTTATTTTTAGCAGAATTTCAGTGCGTGGGTTTGATTCAGAGCTTGAATGAGGCTGAAGATGATCAGAAATAAGGCTTGCATCCAATGCAAAGCCTTCCTTTTCCAGCTTCAAAAATGAAATAGAGCACAACCTTTTTATTTTTAGCAGAATTTCAGTGCGTGGGTTTGATTCAGAGCTTGAACGAGGCTGAAGATGATCAGAAATAAGGCTTGCATCCAATGCAAAGCCTTCCTTTTCCAGCTTCAAAAATGAAATAGAGCACAACTGCAATCCAAAGGGAAGAGCTCAGGAGTGTCACATGCAAACACATCAGGAATTCCATCAAAGTGTGCAGTGTAACTTTGATTTGGAACAGCACAACAACTGGTGGGGCCCTACCAGCTAGGAATACTCTGATAACCCCTGTGATAAAACAGCAGAGCCTGATGAATAGTTTGAAACTATGTGCTGTAAGTTGTGAAGAACTATGGGAAACAGATGTAACCACCAGGAAATCCTGGCTGAGTGGGCACCATGAGCACGGAGAGCTGTGACTGATTCCAGCCAGACCTGGCTCCACAGGTTCAATTATGCACAAAATAATTTTGCAAGCATTGGTGCTCTTGACACCAGGCAAATGAGGTTATGAAGTTTAATGTGATGAATACCTGGAGGAAAGGGAGGGAGGGTAAGGCAAGGAAAGTTGAGAAAAATTATTCAAACTTTGGCTAACAGGAAAGACAATCAAAATGCTAAATGATACCTGAGCCAATACAAAGCTGCAATAGGAGAAAATGGATGAAACTGTTACAGAAGAATTCGCTGGAAACTGGGCTGAGAAACACCTCTACTGAATGAGAAGTGTAAGCTTCAACATAAGGAGTGGGAAAAAAGGAAAAGCAAGGAAAGTTTGTGGATAATAAACATAGAAAATTGCCTGTTTAAAAAAATGTACTGGAGACCTTCAACAGAAAAAAGTGTTTGTGGCAGCCATATTCTCAAATATGAAACATTTCTTGTTTGGCTGTAAAAATCATCAATATCTTCATTACAGGCCTGTCACAAATGAGGTACATAAACATTACCTCAAAATTTTAATCTGTTGAAGGAGCAGCTTTTCATGCATTTTTTACCTAGAGGTTTTTAGATATGAAGAACTCTATGTGAAAATGCAAAATTCACCAGAAAGCTCACATAATATAAGGGAAGAGTTTAACTTGGGTGGTTGTACCCACACTAAAACTGCAAACAGTATCTTACTCCTGTAGAATTTCCTCATCAGACAAAGTCAACAGGAAATTTAATCAGAACATTTCCTTACTAACTTTAATTATCAATGTGTTTTTGTTTTGTTGACACTGTTGTATCTGAATTTACAACATCTGTTTATCAGCATTGTTCAGTATTTCAATCTGCCCTACAACATTAGTTTATTCATAATGTGTTTTCCATTTATTTGTGTTATTTACTTGATTCATGCTACATAAACAAATAAAAATAACTCTTCCGGTAAACTAACTTACTGAAGAAAAAGTGAAATTCCGAGTCTGCACAGAAATTGCTTGTGGTATTTGGTTTGAATCCTAATCATATCCTAGGGGTTGTCTTCCTTGATTCCAGACATGAATAAAAAACATGAACCTAAATCAAAGCTCCTATTTCAAACTAATTTCTGGAGGGTTTTTTTTTTTCCTTTTTCTTCATTTTTCTTTACTGCAGAGACTTGTTTTTCAAAAATCATTACCTGTTATTCTAAAGCCATGCTGCTCCCACTTCTTTTTTTTTTTTTTTTTTTTTGAGGAGGAAGATTCTGGTGTGCCACAAAATCCACGAGAAAACTCGTGCAATGTGATAATGATGCATTTATCAAAAGAGAATTCGTTCAGGCAGCATTCACTGAGCTGGGGCTCACCTGTGGCAGATCCCTCCATGACGTGTCCAACGTAGGGGCCCTCCTTGAACATGGGCCTGTTGTCGTTCTGGTCGATGACCGAGATGTCCAGGCGGACCGGCCCGTCAATGGTTTTCCCATTCATGTCCACCACGTCAACCTCCAGCTGTGTGAACACAGAAAGGGTAAAGTCATGAGCTCATTGTCACAGTGAGAAGAGGGGAAGGAAAAAAAGAGTTCTGATGGGTGTTGTTGCAGCCAGACCTGCCAAAGACACCATTTGCAGCCCATTCTCTTGGACCAGGCTCAGAGCAGGTTTCTCCTCTAAGCAGAAGAGAGAGACAGAAGTACATTCAAATTGAGATACCCCCTGGCAGCTTGAAAGTGCTATATTGCCCAAAGAATTAATAGAGTAAAGCTTTTAAAAACCCCAAAAACCTCTTGCAAATTATATAAAGATTTGGTTAGTATTTGTTTCTTTACTTTTATCAAGCACACATCTTCAGTCAATACCTATAGAATTATCATGGTAAAATTTACATTAATGCTCAAGCAAAAACTTTTTAAAAACAAACAGAAAACAAAACCAGGAAAAACAAAGCAAATAAAAATACAGAAATGCTGTAGACATTTAGCCATTTTCTCAATGGTGGTGGCATGAAGTGTTTGTTAGGCCATTTTCAGAGTTCTCTGGGTTTTCCAATCAGGTGTGGAAGAATGAAAGAACATCTGCAGTCCCAATCTAGAGGGTATATTCACAAGCTGAAGATTTGTTTGGACTTTATTTCCAGAAACTGGAGAGAAAGATCCTATTGTACATCTCCACCCTCCAAACCATGTGCAGTGCAAAGTCCCAACGAGTCACCAGGGCAAACCACACCAAAACTTCTAAAACAACAGAGAAATCAATTTAGATTGCAACTATGTGCTATACCTGCAGTTCTCTCCCCTCACAAGAAATCAATAAAATACAGCAATAAACATGTCTGAGACTCCACTATCATTCTCTCCTGCCCTCCCCATCCCCAGACTCAAGCCTTTAATGGAGTTAAGCCAGCCAGAAAATGAACCTGAGCTCAGACGTTAATATCACTCTGTCCCAGTCTTTCCCTGAGAAAATGGTGCCAGCAGGGGCTGGAAGTCTCTGAGAATTTTGTTTATACTGTTAATTTATTCTTCATTGCCCTGTCTTATACCTGTAAGTTATTTATAACTTAGTGATAAATCCTACTGTGAAAGAAATAGGTCAGAATCCTAATTCCTTATTAAAATGGATGGCTTATTATCACCTTTCTCTCTTTTTTGTTATGCTTATAAATACCTTCCACTCTTTTAATTCAATGTGTAGGGTGTGAGTAGAAGTATTTGTTATGAGTGAGACACCTACTCACAGCCACTGTTTGTAAATAATGTCACAGTCCATTTTAACATCTACTCACTGCTTATCCTCACTTGTCTAGGAAATGTTCTTGCAAGCCTTTCCCAAGACTTATTCTTTATGATATGGCTTAACAGTTTAAAGGCAGACAAATACTCTGATTGGAATGATCCCTGTAGGTTTGGCACAGCTGAAGATTTCTGGGAGCAAATCCCCTTTAACTTTCGGGTTTGTTCAGCTCCGATCTACAAAGTCAATGCAGGGATCTTTGCCATGGAATGGGATGGGGACTGGGAAGGGAAAAGTAATTCCATTCCTGGACTGCATTAAAGTCAGATACAGTTTTAGCAACAGTTGGAAACTGCTGAAAAATGAATCATAAAATAATTTGGCTTGGAATGGACCTTTAAAGTTTATCTATTTCCACCCCCTGACATGGGCAGGGAAACCTTCCACTGGACCAGGTTGCTCCAAGTCCCATCCAACCTGGCCTTGGAGGTTTTCCAGGGCTGGAACATCCACCACACCTCTGGGCAACATGACAGTGTTTTACCACCTTTATTGTAATTTTGCTCTCCTTATACCTAGTTTAAATCTCTTCTCTTTTTGTTCAAAACCATCACTCTTTGTCCTATCAAACAGGCCCTGCTAAATGTTTATCCTCAACCTTTTAGAAATCCCCTGAAAAGGGCTCTAAGGTCTCCCTGGAGCCTTTTCTTCTCTGGGCTGAGCACCCTGACTCTCTGAGCTTGTCCCTGTAGGAGAAGTGTTGCAGCCCTCTGCTCATTTTTGTGGCCTCCTCTGGGCCCACATATCCATGTCATTCCTGGGCTGAAGATTCCAGAGCTGGACATTTTATCATAGTAAAACTGACTCATCAAAACTATGTTAATTGCTTTGGGAAGGGAAAGAATAGCAATATTTCTCTGTGAAATTCTAGCAAATTAATTTTCAAATTCAAGATAATTTGCACTTAATCTATCTCTCAGTATCAAGTGACTGTGCTGTTCATTGGAAAGAACAAAGACTTTGCTAAATTTAAAAAAACTACTTCAGCTGCTTTATCAAAATTGTAA
Source organism: Cettia cetti (assembly GCA_013401135.1). NCBI lineage: Eukaryota > Metazoa > Chordata > Aves > Passeriformes > Sylviidae > Cettia > Cettia cetti. The sequence goes on along the minus strand of VZUI01030626.1, from coordinate 55,246 downwards.
GTCATTTAAAACAAAGGCTGATCTAACACTAGGTTTTGGGTTTTTTTCTCAGACTTGCATGGATTAAGGAAAAGAATAGGAGATTCTTATTAATGACTGAAATAGATTTACTTTATCTTTGCCAAGTCCACTGCATCTGAGAGCAACTGTCCAAAAAATTTGGCATGACAGGTCTGTAGGAGCAATTGCATGATATCTTCTTCATTTTATTAAGATCACAGAGGTCTTTATTTTATTAATCTTTGTACAATAATTTTCAAGCCTGTCCTGAGTTAACTCACCAGCTCCTTTTAAATTCATTCTGCAATATTTTCAGGATGAAAGCCTGCAGCACTGAAGTTATGGCCAACATTCCTTATATGACCAGTTTGTGAAAGAAGCTGTCTGATACCTTACCTAGCTTCTCCTTGAAAAAAAAACCAAAACAACAAAAACACCCCAAATTAAAACAAGCAAACAAAAAAATCCATAAAATCTGCTCACAGAATAACAACAGAAGTATATTGTTATTTCCAAAAACCCAACACATGCAAGTGAGAAAAGCATTCAAGTAAAAGACAATACAGGCTGTAAATAAAACCAGGTGGAAAATTAGATTGTCCTAACTGACAGAACTGCAAGATTTCAGTCCTTCAATGCAGAAGGCAAGAAAACCTATCTGGTTTTAATGTAAAACTTGACTGATGTATGAAAGATACTGAATTAATTCTTATGGTGACAAGAAATTGTAATAGTACATTCAGAAAGGGTTTAAATTCCTACCTGACTATAACAATGCAGCTCCAAGGACATGTGCTAAGCATAAAGACAGATTTGAACAAGTTGGAAGAAAAACAAAAAACAAACAACTTGCAGAGTTCTGTAGCTGTTTATTCTATGAAAAACTGATGCTTTCCCACTTAAAAGTTATGGAATTGTGTTCATGGGCTTGGAAACTAGATGGGCCCTGCCAACCCAAACCATCCCATGACTCAATGATAATGATGAAGTTTTCATCGTAATCTGTCCTGTGATTTTCAGGAGCTCTTGAGGCTAAATCCCAATTTTATTTTCTACACAAGTGTATACTCAAACCACAAAATTTTACACCACACAGCACAAAACTCCATGATCAGACACAGAGCAGACTTTGGCTGGTGCCTCTGGTACAGCTTAGAAACACGGATCAAATTAGGCACAGCAATGGAACAGGGAAAAGGAATTCAACCCCCCAAACTGCAGGCAGGAAGAGATTTTATCCTATCCAGCAAATTCCCTCCGAATTTTCTCTCCCTTCTCAAAATGGATTATTTCTAGACTTCCCATCCAATTTCCCTCAGCATACAAAAAGCAAGGATCGTTCGTCACCCCAAATATAATGATCTCATCAGAAATTAAATATATTCAAAGTTGCTCACTTTAAGCTTTCTGCTTTATTTTAAACAGTCTCAAATCCTTTCTACTCTGCAGTCAGCAATAACATTTACATGAAAAGATAACCAGTCTCGTTCTTACCATTACTTCAAGTAATTTCAAAGGTTTCTCTTCACAGAAGGGTTGTTTTCATTCATTTATTGCTTTTGGTGAAATGATTCTGGAGAGCCACCTTCCTTCTCTGCATATAAATGTCTGCTTTCACTCTGCAGCCAGCCAGCCAATGGCCCACATAAAATTACATCATAAATTTGGAGGTTTTCATAAGTAAATCTGGAATATCTTTTAGTGCTTAATTATCTTCAAAGCCTAAGATGGGTTATTTAGTCATTACCTGCCATCTAATTTTAATTTCCAATTTGTTGCCCACAGGAATGTTTCTCATGGAATTTTTCCACTTGTTTCAACAGATGTTTTTTTCTACTTGTTCCTCATCCCCAGCTTCACAGGAGCACTGCACCATCCACCTGCCCCACCTCAGTTATTCTAATCTAATTTATTTTAATCTAAACTTGTTAAGTTTATTTATCATCAGTTTCTAAGTGTAGATTGACAGTAAGGAAAGGCAATGGACTTATGGATTTTTCCTTCAGGAAATTTCATGCTAAGAAAAGAAAATTTGGCCACCTCTCGGTCCTAAAGTGTAATAAAGTGATTCTCTTTATACTGAAAGGTTGTAATAAAAATTTTATGCAATTACCTAACACAACTCAAAGACAATAATTCAGACAAAGAAAAACTAATTGCAAGTAAATTTTCCTGATTTAAGAGTATGAATAAAACATGAGCTTATAGTTCTCTTGCTCCATAAGAGATGGAGGGAGAGGATGCAAAACAAAAACACTCAGTTTCTTGGAGGTAAACATAATTCTATGGACCAGCACAGCACAACTGTGTAGACCATGACAAAAAGCAGCAGCATTACCTGCCGTGGGGGAATTTAACCTGGCACTCAGAGTTAGAGCCGAGGTGGGAAGGGATTAATTAGCCATGTAAGTACTCCAGGAGTATCTTCCACAGGCTTTATCTTGCTACTGCATCCATCTCAAAAAATTAATTATTACATAGTTCCTATTTTCTTAACACAACTATCTCTTAACTGTGTGCATTAAACAAAATATAAAAAATAAGCCCAAGACTTCTATCTCGCCAAAGTGACAAGGAATGAATTCTTCAGTAGGAGCCACTTCATCTTCTTTGATCACTTCAGATGCAAAGGTTTGTAGGCACATTAATAGAAAATTTTAAGAAAAGAGAGAGGAATTTAATATTATAAACAGTCAAATATGTGTTTTTACCTCTGGCTTTTAAGGCAGTGGGCTTAATATTTTAATAATTAGTCACATCAATAGACTGAAAGGTCAGGGTCTACATCCTATTTTAATTTGTGAAGCATAACATAGCAACTTCTGGCAAGTTTATACACGTTTGACTAAAAATCCCTTTCACCTTTCCAAAATTAAAGTTGTATTTGAACCTGTCAACAAGGGGGTTTATATGTAAGTGACTGACAAATCAACGTTCCCATATTCTTTCTACTGTTTTTGCTTTGTACAAAACCAGTCTAAGTCAAAAACCTCTTAGAGCCTTAATTAAATTTAATTAAATACTAACTTTCTACACATTTTCACATTTTTTTTTGTGCAGTAAATCTCTCGGTTGTTCACCCTTCCCTTGAAGGACAAGAACATTTTCTTGGCCACTTTTGTACCTGCAGCTCCTGTTGCCTTGAGACAACATCAGAACTTCTTTTTCCACTGGAAAACTTGGCAGAGGCAATCCAGGAAAGCCACAATATTCCTAGAAAATGCAATCAGTGGAATATGCCCCTTGCTGCAAAATGAAGCTGCAATGCTATAAGTTTAATTTTTTTTTTTTTTGTTTTAATATATTAAACTGCTCTGTAGCTCGAAACCAAGCAATTATGAGCTCATTATCTAATGGAATGTATATGCTGTGCCACCATTAGTGTCACAGGAAATGCATTTTCTTTCCCAGCTGTGTCTCTGAATCACAACATTGTTTAAAAAAAGTGCTGTTTTCTTGTACAGATTAAAGCCTGAAAATTTTTCTCTGTTTTAAGTATAAAATGGCTCCTTTCCCATGAAAAAAATCACAGAGGAGGAACATTAAAAACCCCAAAATTGTAGAGAACCATAGCATAAACCTCAGAAAAAACACATTAATTACATAGCCATAAAAATCTTATACCAAAATGAACTCTGCCTTTTCTGCACACTAAACCCAGTTTGAAAAATTATTTTTAAGTTTTCATCTCATTAAAATATAAAATTGTTTGGGATTTTGTGGCAGTTTCTTGTACTTCAACTGAAAAAATAAAACCACATAATGGATAACTTAATCTCATAATTTTTATCACCTATTCCTGAGGATGTTTTTAAGTTATTAAAAAAAAGGCATCAGCAAGCAGTCATTGGTATTTTCAGGGGGTTTTTAAGTCAGTTTGGAGCAGACAAGATTTACTTGTGAGGTCTTGTGACTATTCTTTTAAGATTTCTTATTTTTAACGTCTAAATATTTGTAATAAACAATTCTTTGCTAACATTTCTTTTGATATTCACAGAACTTTTAAGATTTTATATCAGACACTAGTAACCAGGAATTTTCCAAAGCTGTGGTCCATCTTTTGCCCCAGATGTATCCCTGTAAATTCCAGACTCTCTGAGAAATGTTACTTTCTAGGGCACAGCCAGGCTGCATGAGAGAAAACTGGGTTTAACTGGTGAGTTATGCAAAAGTCACAGGGAACAAAGGAATTGGGAGCAGAGAAGGGAAGACTGGCATTATCCCAAAATTCTCTCTGGTGTGGGCAGCAGGGATGGGAGGGTGGCTGGGCAGGAGGTCACAAAGCTTCACAAACCCCACAAAATCCCCATTTTAGGATGGGCAAAAAGGAGATGTGAGGAGCTCAAACTGTAACCACCCCAATTAATTGTGATAGAACCAACAGGCACAGAGGGTTCCAAATGAGAATCAGCCACAGAAATAAGAAAGGCAAAGGGTGGGAGACAGAGATGAAATGACTTCACCAAAGCCACAGACCAGACAAAATTTAAATCAAGCTTGAATCTGGGTTTTTGATCTCTGCACACAAGACTGATAGCAACATTCCATCTCTTGCTGAGCAAGAAATGTAAAATTAGATTTACAAAGATTATTAAGCTACCAACATGTGCACAGTATGATTTTTCAAAGTGCCTTATGAGACCGAATAATGTAACCTATTAAAATCAAAACACCTTTGAAAGATCTTTGAAAACACAATTGTCCTCTCAGGATATTTTTCCCCCCTGTTACACACCATTCAACATCTGTAAATTCACAAAAACATGAAATAATTTTATGCAGCCTCACAACAGAAAGCCTCAAAGAAGCTCTGATATGGCTACAAAAATCGAATTAAAATAACTTATGAAGTAAACATCCTGTTAAGTGTCATCTAGGAGCTGAAATGAGAACGCCCACTCCAAAAATAACCTCAGTGAACAAACGAGAAGAGAAGAGCATCCCTCAAATCTGTGGAGCAACACAAATCCTCAAGGAGCCATGTGTACTTCACACAGACCAGAAGTATTAAGGATGATCACGTAAGTACTAATTAAAATCTTCCCCTATCACAAGAGAGCACATGTTGATCCCATCAAACAGGGGGAGAGAGAGGAGTTATCAGGATTCACCAAAGCAATCAAGTCTAATCACCACAAAAAATATTCAAGAAATCGAAAAGAGACAAAGTAGAACTGAAATAAAGGATTAAGAAATAAGCTGAGCCAGAATTTTTAGGCTCTGTGCTGCACCACAAAAGCAACAAAGACACTCACAAAAGAAAAACTGAAAAAAAAAAAATAGCTTTGCAGTTTTAAATAGCTCCTGGCATTATTTGACACTGCTCACCATTCTGGCTGCTCAGAAATAACTCCAGAGGTGGAGGAAGTGGCAAGAGTTTAACAGATTTCAACTCGAGGAAGGATGCAAGAAGCAACAGGGTCAGAGAGAGCCCGTATTTAATCAGACCAAGAACTAAAATGCAAGACCTCAAAAGTACTGGTGACAAGAAAACTGACTTCTTTAGGCATAAGAAATAAAGGTCAGTGCAAATGCCAGGGATATATCACACATCCATATATTTGGCTTTGTTTTTATTGCTTAAAATATCTGTTCCTGCAAATGAGTTGGAAAAGGTCTTTGAAGTCAAGGATCACTCAGGCTGATAGCAGGCTGGGGCAGAGGTAACAGATCAGGTTTCCCTACTTTTAAGTAACAAAACAAGCAATTACAAAAGCACTTGTGCAGAAGAGTTTAGTGGAGGGCCTGCAGGTCGCTGCTGAAGTTCTCAGGAGAGTTTCCAGCCCTGCCAGCACTCCTGGGGTGACAGCTCCTCCTCTTTACCCTGTCAGTGCTCCAGTGGACAGCTGCAACCAGGACTCCTTCAAAGCCCATCCAAGAGCAAAATAAGAGTGCTTGGGATACAAGTGTCAATGAAGAAAACACTTTAGAGACAAGTGTTTCCCTGGTGGGCTTCCTGAAAAATTTGTTTTTCCTGTAAACAAAATTGCCCTGCTATTCAAAAATTGATATCACCGTATTTTATACACTAGATTTGTCCCAGCCTTGCAAGTGCAACTCTCTAGCATTCCTGAACTTCATCTTTGGAAGCTTGGTCTCCAGAAGGCAGGAGAAGAGAACTGGATGAGTTTTATTTGTCTCTGCTTTCAGGATGGAGGTGACCATGCTGCAAGTCCTAAGGGCCTTTTGTGTGTTCCAAAACCCATTAAATTTCTGAGCTGCAAGGCTCCCGCCACAGAAGGCTGCTGTGAAGGATGGGATTGTACTAGGTGTCTGCCATGCCCCTTTCCCAGAACATAGGAGGGGATGATAAGCTGTGAAGTGTTCTGTTTGTATATTTATAGAGTCCCTTTCTCATTTGTTTATTTAATTATTTAGGAGATAATTTATTCATTTATTATTTTTTTATTATTATTCTGCTGCTAAATCTCCCCACAACTTGTTTCCCAAGCCTTGGCAGCCTCTCCTTTACTCAGTGCACCCATTTTACCAACTGGAACTCGAGTGTCTGACCACGTTCCTGCCATGGAACACCCCTCTCCTTCCTCCTCACATCCCTGTCTAGTAAACATTTGGCACTTTGCTGCCTGTTTGCTGACACATTTCCATGCTAATGATATGAGGTGTGGGCAGCATCACCTCCACCACTCGCTCCCTGCTGTGTGTTTGGTTACACTCATCAGTAAAAGCCAGTTCCTCCATCTCCCTCAATAGCATCAGGGCTTGGAAGCTGTTACATCAAGAATTTTGACATGTGTGTGGGTAAATATATCAAATATAGCCCAGAAATATTCAGAGTTAGTGCTTGGCTTTCCCTGCCTTGCTGCACTCCACGCCCTCAGCAGCTGTGACAGTGTGCAAGCACTGGAGGTAACAAAACTCTCTTTATCCTGCCCTGTCTTTCCAAACTGAAGGAATTTTTGCTGATTTTGTCTACAGTCAGCTTTATTGAATTTCACATTATGCCCAGTTGTTGGTTTTTTGTTTTTTTTTTTTCCCAAAAGGTGTTTGTGGCAGATATTTTTATAATTGAGACAGCTGATCTTCCTAAGAGCAGCTAAACAGATGAGCACATCCCAGATCACACACACTGAGCAGTTTCTCTGTCTCAGTCCAGCAGTGTAGTGGGTTTTTATTCCATTACATCTATATTTCATTCATAGAAAAAAGAAATTATCTGAACAGTTTCAGGTTATTATACAGAAAACTACTTTGCAGCCATGGATGTAGTGAGAAGATATTCCAAGGGCAGCCTGATCCAAAATAAAATGTTTCATTTCAAATTACCTCTTCTCTCTCTCTTAGCTGAGTCTTTGTCACTGTTAACATGTTGGACCATCTCTCTACATTAATTGTGAATAAAGGAAGATTTAGTCAATGAGCCCCAAATTAGGTGAATTAACACAGTAGAAGCCTTTTCTGAGTAGTCAAATAACTCTAATGCAATTCCTGAAGGATCAGCAAGCATCTGCTGTGTAGTGACACATCGAAAGACAGAATTTATTTCATGTTCTTTTATTTTCCTTGCTCACATTTCACCCAGGAACTTTCTGAAATGCTTCACTGGTCTTCAGCTCTCACGACAACATTACCTGTTAGAACTATTAATCTTAAGGTGTAATTTGCAGTTCCAGCATGCCTCAGTGGAATTATTTATTTATTTTTAAATACCTCAGTCAACCATAATTTACTTCATTTAACATGTTAGGAAGGCACTTCCTCAGTAGATTTTATGCTCCACCACCACTTTCCCTTAATTCTGAGATCTTCCAAGATGTTTTACAACACACAACAACAATTCCTGTGCTGCACTTTCATAAAATCAGATCTCAAACCAAATCCACAGCCTTCAGACTCACTGATTTGTCACTAACTTTCAGGACTTAATCCGTGCCACATTTCCACACCTATTTTGTTTCTGTAGATAAAGATCTCTCTTTTTCTCTCCTTCATGCCTCTCCTAAATTCTACATTATGATGACTTTATCTGAGCAATTCTCTGAATTCCAAGACCCACAATGTAATCTTTTGTCTTTTTGTACCCTTTTCAAACCCTTCTACTATCCACAAAGACTAACAGATGTGATTTTGAGTCCAAAAGTGCAATCAAAACTGGTTTTCACAAGGATTGCCTTGTAGATGTCTATTTTTTCACTGCTTGCATCAAGCTGCATCAGTTGTATCAACTGGAAAAAAAAATTCCTATGTAGAATATTGAAAAGGGAGAATTGGAAAGTCTGTTATTCCAGCAAAAAGTAAAGCCTGGATATAGTCAGTAAAAAAATTAATTTAATGTTCTTACCACTAAAAATTGCAAGCAGAAAAAAACCTTTTTGAATTACAGTAATCAGAAAGACCCTTTTCCATGCATCCAGAAACCAAAAGACCATAAAAGGAATAAATTTCAGAACTCATCCCAGCAAGTGTTGCAGGAACATTTGCTTCTCCTATAGAAAAACTGTGACTCAAAAACCCAAGAGAAGGATCTTTGGGACCCACAAAGATAATCACTAACACAGTACCAGGGGCCAATAAAAGGCACCACAGAAATAAAAGTATGTCCTAGTACAAAGTCAGAGGAAATAAATAAAGACAACTAATTTCAAATGGAGAGGTTTGCTGTGGAAAGACTGGAGAAATAAACAGGAAGTAAAAACAAATAGGCAAAGGAGGAGAAATCTTGCAGCATTTTGAACTGTTAAAATCTACTGGGCTGCGTCATTTAAAATTCCTAGAAGAAGAAATTCCTAAAATGTCCTAGAAGAAGAAATCCTTGAAGAGAGTTTTGAAGCTGATGCTTCTAGGCAACCCAGGGAATTTTTGCACAGACCAGACTGTTCAACCTTGGTGTATTTATTCCGAAATAAATTGAAGTCACAAGGTGATGGAAAATCATCCTGTGGTATTTTACTCGATTACACTCCCCTGGAGGAGTGTATTCCCCTATGTCAATTAAGGGACTTAACATCCCAGTACAGATCTTTTCTAAAAATAATAGGTGTGTGTCAAAATTTGAAAGCAGTAGGGAGATATTTTAACAGTACAGTATGATTTGCTTTAAATGCATTTAATTATAGCTTGAAATGTCATTATTTCTGCCAATGTAATTGCAACAATCCCTTTGGGTACAGAGAGTATCTTATTTAGACACTTTGGACAGTGTCTAAAAAGAGGAAAACAAGATTTATTCACCAAATTCTGCACTGTGACTAGGTGCAGCCCTGTCTCTATCCCATTGTTCCTGTCACCTTCTTGTTTTTTAAGTTGACAGACACAGCAAACATAATGATTGGATTTTATCGTTCAATAAAACAACAATTAGTGGCAAACTGCATAAGAGTTCCCCACTCAGTTCTGCTGCATCACCAAAACTCCTTTGGCCTGGCAAGGTGACTTCTCATCAATATATTGCTGGTTCAAACATAAGATAATTTCTTTTATTTGGAGTAACCTATTTATAAATCTGTCACCATTAAGTAACTTTCTGGGTCAATGCAGAACACACAGAGAAACTCAGTCCAATCGATCCCAAGAGTTTGATTTTGGAGCTGAAATCAGTAGCAATCCATCAACCCCATGGTGCCTTTCAAAAAGAGTAAACTATTCTGGTTTTAACTGGGGTCTTTTGTAGAACTAAAGGTTTGCTATTATGGCAGCAAGTAAATCCCCTGGCATGGGAACAACAAAAGGCTCCTGAATCTATGTTGGGAAGGGATGTGGATGTTCCATGATTTTAAAAAGGAAAAAAAAAAAAAACCAACTGCAAAAAGAAACCATCTTAGATTTATTAGGACTACTTGGGAAGGCAGAAAGATCTCAAAATCTTTTCTCAAACCTGAAGAAGGCCAAGAAGAATTATTTTAGGACTTCTTTGTTTGCTTCATTTTACACCAAAGAAGGAAAAGGGACAAAAGGAAGCGCAGTAAAACCTCGAGTGGGCTGACGATTTTCCTGGAGGTTAAAGGTTTTTTTGACGTGGTTGTGTGTGCCCTCCCTCCCAGGGCAGGGCTGCTGGGTGTTCGATAGATGGCACTCTGTGTTCTCCTGCCAGCAGCTCTCACACACCGTCACAAGGCAAACAGAGACTGCTCTGGGCTGACTCAACTGCCCTGATTTTACTACAGGCATCACTTAGAAAGAGTTGTTTTATTTCAGGACATAAATGAGCTTCGTACTGAGCAATTCAGAGAAATTGGAAGTTTTAATCACAGAAAAATATGCTTGTAAGAAATGTATTTAAAGTGATCAGACCTTCATTTCTCTCCTAAGAGGTCAAAAAAAAAAAAAAAAAAAAACATGAATATGGCTTGTCCCTCAGCAAAGAACCAAAACTGTACAACAGGAACCTTTTCTTGCAGGAAAAAAAAGTCATTCAGAGAAGGATTCAGTGAGTTCAGTAAGTTCAATAGAATGTTGGGGGGAAAAAGCCAACCCTTTTAAAAATGTATACTACTAAACAAAACATTCAGAGCTCGTCAAATCCTGACATGTTCTGGAATATGATAGCACAAACTGTGTCACTTAACTGGATTTGACAGCAGGTAAATTATATCATGTAAGAGTTTAACTAAATTGAAGCTGTTCACTAAAAAATATCTTGATCTATATAGGATTTTCAATGTTATAAAAATGTTCTATCACTAATGAAACAAGAGAAGTGACATTAAGTTTGTTTTCCTGCTTCATGTTCTGCTTTACCCAACAGAAGATCATAGAGAGCAGAACTGAATAAATATATGGAAACATTTTTTTAAAAAAAACCTTTTTCTCTGAACAGGTTCCTTTTCAGAACCACATTTATCTTTTAGAATTACCCACCAAAGGCTGCAATTGAGCACATTTCAGCCTTTAGCTTTTGAGCCCAGTGTGGAGTGGCTGCACTGACTGATCCCTTTAGTCACATGGCATTGCTGCTACTCCCTGACCTGCCTTATAAACATTTCTAGGGCTGGAATATGGAATTTCCAGCTCAAAGCTTCCTGACAGCACATGCTGCTGTGCTTATCCTGTCCAATAGCATGACTGCTAGTTTAATTTGATAAATTTCCGAATTTCTTAAACTCATACCATTTGAAAACAGCACAAACAGCCACTTCTGCCATCACAGAAGGCCTGGGGTTTGCTGCACAAATAAATGTTTGACTTGCTGCTTTTTCAAGGTTCACATCATACACCTAATTTCTGCTTTTTCCTGGTATTTAATATTTGTATAAAATATTTATTCATTAATAGATGTAGCTGGATGATTGAATAGACAGAACCCAGTAACCTAGAGATGGGCTCACATTGAAACCCACAGTGCAAAACTGTATTTGCAGTTGGCAACAGCTGTGAACACCCAAATTTAACCCAAAAGTTGATTTTATTGATGGAAGTGGTCTTAAATCTTCAATGTTTCCTGAAAGGATGCAGACTAGTTTTCTGTCATCTTGCTTTTATACCTGTTGCAGTTTTACAACCTGATCACAGGAAATAAGATTAGTGACTAACATGATGCTTGGTCAGCCTGCAGATTTGGAGCTGGGTATTTTTTGAAGTTTTTTCCACAGAGAGAAACTTGGAATCAGGGGGGTTTTTTTGTTTTTTTGGTTTTTTTTTTCATCACACACCAAATATGGTTGGTTTAATTCCTGTCATAATGAAACCTAATTTGTATAAGTTAACCTCTAAAGACCCAGAGGACAACTAAAAACTGCAAGAAAGAATGAAAAAAAACAGGTAAATTCTGTAATTACCAAGGTAATAAACTATGTAATTGCCTAAGAAATATTTCTCTGATGATTACTCAACCTTCATATTCTTTGCCTGCCAAGAAACTTCACTCTTCCATTACCAAGGGAGGTTTCTGTGCATTCATGGTCCCTGAAGTAAATTTTACTCCAAATTTGTGTATTACTAATGGCAACACTTCTTTGACTTATTTCTTGTTTCTTCCACCAACAAGCACCAAAGCTCATTTACCTTATGCAGAATGCAATTAGGAGGTATCGTATTTATTTGACAGATTTCTCATTTTCTCAATTCCCTGTAATTTGACAGGGACTATTACAGATCTGCAACTAGTCTTTCAGAATGACTTTCACAAGGTTAGTTCACTTATTAATTGACCCTTGGTAATGGTAATTTAAGAAGCATATTAATCTCATCTGTCACTTCCAACACATACTAGATGTATAAAATAATTCGTCTTTCGCAAGGAGCCTTGCAACAGAAATGAAATGACTAAATTTTTAATTAATATACATTTTCTCTCAACAAATGAGATTGGACTGGAAGGAGACTCCTTCTCAGTGGTTTTCTTTATTCTCCTTTAGAACTCCTGTTTTTTCTCATTTTGAAGATAAACACTATTTTACTAGTCAATAGAGCCTATGATCTAAATAATCTTCTACAAAGGACATTCTGGTATTTTAACAGATTCCTGAAACTTAAAAATGTGCAAACAAAGCATTTGGCACTTCAACAGCAATGTCTTATTACATACACAGATTAAAGGTTTCTGGAATTAAGGAGCTTTAATACACGAAGAACATTAAACAAAGATTACTACTCAGAAATTGAAAAACTTCAACCAGGAGCAGATGCTTGAAGTTGCTGTAATCTTATCTAATCTGTTTTTCTGATGTACCATATCTCGAGCAGACCCTGCAGTTTATGTCTAAGAAGGAAGCACTCAACACTCTTAATCCCAAGTAAGGGCCTTATGTAACTTCTCCCTCTTTATTCCTTTCATTAATTAAATTATGGGAACAGGGAACAGCAAGGGAACTGCGTAAGGAACAACTTGTGCTTCAGTGTGCCATCTGCACCTCAAGAAACACAGGGGAAAGGCAGCTCCTCCCCTAAAAACCCCAGAGGGCACAAGCTTTCCCTGCTGAACCTGCAGAGCTCTCATTAAGGGTCTGAGCTGGAACAGAATTCCTGTGAGCTGTGAGGGAAACACAGGGTAAAAGCTGAGGTGGTGCTCAGCCCCACTCTACCTCTGCCTTCTGAAAGGTGCCAGTGCAGAGAGCAGAGCCCTGCTCTGAGGGCTCTCAAAGGTGGTCGTGCCAACCCTTCTGCACTACCCCACCACCTGTGCCAGCCTCAGTCACCTTTGCCTCACGCTTGCAGTGGATTTCTGCTGTCGATGTTTGGCAGCAACGCAAAATCCTGGCAGTCCCACAGGATGGAAAGGCCTTGGCAGCAGCAGAGATTTTACAGCCTCGCAAGATTAACCATGCAGAACAGAGGGACATGCAGAGTTTGCAGTCACTGGGTCCACACCAGGCTCACAGAGGGCCTCCAGGGCAAAGGAAAGGGAACTGGGAATTTGGAGATGGCAGAGGCTGGGCACCTGCCCTGGGTGACTGCATTCAGCCCCCAGGAACCCAGAGGGGAACAAACACCATGGGAATCCACCACACAGTGCTGGCGTTTTCTGCCACAGAAAGCTCCTGTGGATCCTGACTTCCCATTCAGGACTACACTATTCCCTCACATCATTCCACACGGGACTGTTTCCCCAGAAATTACCACTCTGTTATTTAATCTGGTTCCAGAGAGGAGAACACATCCAAGACCAAAATGTTGCCAACCATATTGGCCAATGCTCCCTTGCTTAAACTCCCACAAGTCCCAAATGCACTCAGGTCCAGCCAACAGTTCATTAAGAAGTCACTTTTCTCGAAATGAAGCAAATATTATAGAAGATAAAAGCAATAATGCTCTGATCTCTTGTGCACTGAAGCTTATCCCACTGCAATATTTAAGGTACTAACAGCTTTGATCATTAACAGCTAGAGGCAGCTAGACCAAAACCAGGGGTTTGACTTTACAAAATTTCAAAGGCACATGAATATCCATTTCCTCACATCCAGCATGACAGATTTTGTTGGCAAGTATTTCAGATGCTTCAAAAAAACCCCATAACCATCCTATTTGTTGGCTGTATCACCATAATGTCACCCCCCACTGCTGGTCTACAGCATAAACAGGTATTCAAGCAATTCTTTAAAAAAACAAATTACTCACTCGACAGACTACAGTGTCTCTTTCAGAATCATTAGTGTCAATCATGTGAGTACAAGTTTTAAGTGCTGTTGAAATTCAAGCTACTTAAACAATTGATCATCCTATGGAACCACTTCACCACGTCCTACAGCCCATGAGTAAACCCAGTGTTAAAAACTCAGCTCGAAAACTCTGTCTTTATTTTTAATACAGTAAAAACTGACAGCAAAAAACAATGCCTGTTTCTTCACTCAGTTTCCTAATTTTTAACCTTCTAACCTTAGAAAACTATGATTTCTTATAAAGATCAGAGATGTTAGTGGGCATACCTCAAGAAAGGATATGGACCCTCGTATGTAGCTGTTAGAAGGCAGAGAAACCACACCAGACTGCAAAATTGGTAACAAAATTAGCTTTTGATTCCTAGCATTCAGTGGCATCTGATTTCTGCCAGCTGAACTTCTGCATTTCATTGGCGGGTCTGAATTTAAAACTATTCTGGAGACTTGCAAGTGTCAAAGAACTTTGTAGAGACAGAAGGAGCGTTTTGCTCTGCCCAGTGCAGGCTCCTCCCAGTGTGGAACTGGGCAGCCAAGGGCAGAGGTGACCTGGGACACGTTTTGTGCTTCATCACCCTCATTTCAGGATCAGAAACAACCCCACTGCTGAAAGAACTCTGACAGCTGGAGAATCCCAACTGTTGCACACTGTTTTCAACAGCAAGTGCAGAATTGTCTCATCATATTGTCAAATAAATCCTGAAAGCTTTCTTTTATGACCTCTCAATCCCTAATTTCCATCCAGTATCATCACCTGAGCTACTGTAGATCAATCTAGCAAAAAAAAAAAAAAGAAAAATGGAAAAGTAGAAAGAAAGGAAGGCTCAGACATTCAGTGAAATAATTTTCATGCATTGCAAGGTTCCTGACTAACAAACCCCCATATTTTACTGCTTGTTCATTTTTATACTCTGTTTTGCCTTATTTTCTGATGATCACTTGTCTTGTATATTTGACAGGAAACCTATATGCCCAAACAACTTCCCTGACTTCCTATTAACGAGAGCAACACAAATATTCTCACACACACATAAAAAGAACATAAACAGCAATACATTAAGTGTTTACTTTCTGCTTTGGATAAAGTATGACCCTTTTAATACCAGAAAAAAAATCTCTCTCTTGAAAACAGGTTGTGTCTGAAACTCAGAAGAGATGAATGTCCTATTTAATACTTTTGAAAAAGCTGAATTACTGCACAGATGGTCATCACCTCAGCAGTGCTCGCATAATTGTAGAAAAACTTGACGCACAGTTTTGCAGACCTAAGGGAATTTTAATGCATTTTCAATAATATAAAAGGAATCCATGCTTGCCAGCTAGAATGCATCTTTAATAAGAGAACAAACAATTATTCCCAGTGATGTGATCCGTGGTGTCAGGATCAAGCAGCAGGAGCACAGAGGGGCGGATGGGCCAACGGGAGATCCCCAGAGCCAGGGTGGGGACCTGACACCTGCACTCTGCTCTTGCTCCCCTCTGGTGATGAGCTTGAGGATGAAAGGTGAGCTCCTGAGCATGGCTTGCAGTTTGCTTTCATTCAAATGAGTTCAGCTCATCACCTCCAAGCCTGTGGCACAATCTGAACCAAACCACCACCAGAAGAGGCAACTGCAGAATTTATTTCTAAAGCTCCCTCCCAATCTGAACTAAGAGTTGAAGAAAAGGCACCTCAGGTGAAATCCACTGTCCCCCCTGCTCAGCCACCCTGCAGCCTGTGCCCCTCAAAGCCTCGTGCAGCTCATCACCAGCTGCACCTCCAAAATCCCTTCAGCCTGGGTGGTGCCTGCTGCTGACCATGCTTCCTTACGATGAGATGAGCCTGTGGTACAAAATGTTTGCATCCTGCCTGAACAGCAGCTTTGCAGGAAACCTCACACATAAAGCTGTTTGTCCTTCAGGAAGATGAAACCCGAATTGAAAACAGGCCCTTATGTAGAGAGGGTTTAATTTATGCCTCCCTAAACAAGCTGGAATGAAAGCAGCCCACAGCAGGATCTGAGCACTGAGCTTTATCTCTGGGCAAGTCAAAATTCAAGCTTTTAATGTTCATTTTGCCTTCCTGTTTTTCAAACTGCCCAGGAGAAAAGGATAATAATGGAACAATTTTTCATATAAAATGTGCATTATGAATAGCCATTAGCTGACCAAAAAAAAAAAAAAGTGAGAGGAAAGGCAGGTAACACACCATGTAAATCTTTGATGAGAATGGAAGCTTCAGGAAGATGTAAAAGTCAGCACTGAAAATACTGAGATTAAATGGAATTCTCAATTATGCTGTTGGAAAATTAAGTGGGTATAAATTTGATTTGTCTGCAGCTGCAGTGCTGTACGTTGCTTGGTAATGGACACTGACAAATAAGTCTAAAATCAGTGAAATCTCTTCCACAGGTTGCAGGATAAGACTGTGTCAAGATATCGATGCAATGAGGAGTTTAAGAGCAGTTTTCTCTATTATTGGCACAGGAATGCTATGCATATGTGCAGAGATTAAAAATGAATAGGAGAGAGGGAGGAATAGGCAGGGAGAGGGGACAAATTTGTAAAACCCAACCATAAGTTTCTAATGAACCAAACCAATTTTGTAAACTAGGCTTCAAAATGTAAATTGCCCTCATTCTGTCAGCATGGAATTTAAAAATGTGAAAGACGTCATTTTTAAAGACTTCTGACTAAAACTTCTGCTCCCTTTTTTCAAATCATTTCACCTTATTGCTCTTATAATTTCTATTATGGTAATAGTGGGAATAAATCAGGATCCTTACTGAGATGAGGAGAGTGTAAAATAAACTATGTGGTTAGAGACAGGCCCTGCTCCAATATGCTCAAAATCTGAATTTCAAAATATTCTTGTAACTACAAAAAAGGCATAACAGTGTTTTTATTTCAAAGTAATATACAATCTCTGGGCCTAACTTTGGAGTAATCTCTCAGACTCAACCTATGCTGCACTGCCAGGACACTGTGCCGTGAGCTAAGCTGGGAAGAGTGAATGATAAAGTTTTGATTCTGTCAATTAAGTCCTGTGAAAAAGTCATGGATAGGTTTTCCTAGGTCTTGATAGATCCTCACTTAGGTGTTTCTTCACCCCTGCAGGAAGTTCTCAAGGCAATAAGAGAAAGAGTCTTAGAGGTGAGCAGTTAATGAGAGAGCTGAAGAGACCTTGGTGGTCACATCCTTCAGAGAACATTCAAAACCTCATGATAACTCAGAAATGCCTGTGGGATTTGCTAATTTGGCAGTATGGAAGCAAAACAATAATTAAAGGATGGGAAGATAGCAGCACAAGAGGGCCCCACCCAGATCCTCCCCTGAGTTTGGTGGTGTTTTAATACTTTCTATATTTTCTCTTCCCTTTGGCAGAGAGGTGTTGAAACAGCAAAACACGAAGTGACATTCTGCTCCAGTTCATTCATAAAAATGGCACGGTTTCATTCATGTTGCATTTGAAGAAATTAACCAACGATTTTTCACCATCTTCTGGCCACTGCATCCACTGAAAGTTTCTGAGTTGTTGCTCTTGTCACTTCTGCTCTTTTTTTCCTCTGACAATCTCGGTGAATTTCTGACCTATTGATGGGATTTTGCCAATTCAGAGAATTTGTTAATGGTGACAATGGTAGCCAAAATGCAAATGTTGTAAGTCTTTCCAAAACTAAGGGAGATTAATAGGTGAGACAACAAGCTGAGAGTTGCACTCACTGAAAGCAGCAGGACTCTGGCTTGGCCTGCAGGACAGCCAGGATTTTACCTTGTGGGTGCCATCTGAAAATGCTCTGTTTGCCATATTTTGCTTGTACCATATGGAATGTAAATATAAAAACTTCCCTCCTACTCCAGAGCACTCAGCCTTGACTACAGCCACACCTCACATCTTCTCACAAACAGATGGCAAGGCTCTTAATATTTCATGGCACTGCCCCTTCACAGTTTCAGGCTTTGCACAAATAAACAAAACACACATTAGACAGCACTTCGCATCTTGCCATGAAATACATCAGGGGGAACATTTAGCACAAGTTTAGTGCACGGAACAGAAGAGCAGAAAATAAGGATTTTTATTTTTTAAAAAAAGAATATACAAGAGACATTCCCTGTCTCCATTAATTCTGTGAGTTTTCAATAAAGAATGCCTTTGGTGAATACACTTTCAACATAATAAATGTATCACTGAGGGGTAATTACTGCTGTAATAACCATAATGTGCAATGCACTACTTGTTAACATTCGGTAGCTGACCCTTTGATTGTTTAGTGCTCTCGCTTCACTGGGGTTATTTAATTACAAATGGATCCTGTTATCTTGTATTAACCACCATATCAAGTATTATTGTCCGATTAATGAAGAGCTATTATTTACAAAATATTAATAGATAGTATTTTAAATGAACTAGTTGAATATTTAAAGCATATATTTATGCTCAGCAAACTCAGCTCAAGCAAAGCTGAAGGTCTATCCAAACAGTCACAAGTAATTGGACAGTAAAGGAGCAAATCACTTCCTGATACTGGTAACTTCTCCCAATTTTCTGTTCAAAAAATGCTTTTCTGTATTTTAAAGATTTCAATGAATTGAGAAAATGAAACACAAAATGAACAACCACATTCATATCTCTTAATATTAACCATCCATGGGTTCATCTCTCAGCTAAGAGTCACATGTTTGGACCATAATCCAAAGATCAGAAAAGCCAAGAAAGGTCTCCCTTATTCTTCTTGCATTCTTTTTTCTAAGATATTTGCTAATCCAAACTCCATGAAAATGTGGGAAAATGCCTAGGGATGTGTTTTACTTGTCTTGCCACAGGAGAAAGCAGTAACAGGAACCAGGCAGGGTTTTCTGGTACAAATTTGAGATTCTTGTCACCTGTCTCAGGGCATTTTGGGCACGCAAAATTCAATTGATCTAAACAGACATTTCATAGAATTTCATGTATCTTTCTGCTCTGTAAAAAAACCCTGTGGAAGGACACTTTACATGACTTATATTTAATTTCCTGAAGCCCTTTACATAGGCTTGGTATATATTGATATGAAATAAACACCACTGATTATTCAAACAGTAAGGAACCCTTCAAAAAGACAAAAAATAGTGAAATCTGGATGCAGAATGGAAATTTCTGCATGGGGAAAGCTACAAGACTGGGCTAGTTTATCTTTTTCTGTTCTTTTTTTCCCCAACATTGCTTTTCCCTAATTAGCCACAGAGCAAAACCAAGAATTTATGAAAAAACCCTTGTCAGAAAGTGCTCAAATTCTTTTAAATTTCTTCAGTATTTACAGCACTCAAAGCCATTGTTCCAACTTGACACATAAGCACATTTTCTTTTTGGAGTGAAAGAAAGTAAGTCTCTCTAAAACAAGCTGTGAGTAATTACTTCTCAAGGTTCTATTCATAAAACACATCTATTTTATAGTCAGGTCACATTTATCCCACATGGTTTTGTGTGCACTTCAAGTTGATTTAGTCTATTCAACGAGAGGGAAAAGTTGTTGTTGTTGGGGGGTTTTTTTGCCAGTGTTTTTTAGGGGTGGGACAAGTGGTCCTTCACTCTCCCAAGTGAAAGAAAGCAGAATTATTGAAGAATATAGCCATCAGAAAGCCTTTGTTTTCTCTGTGAGCTCCCTGCTAATGGCAGCACTGTGGTTCACGAGCCCATACGTGTTGTGGCTCATCTCAGGATCACCAGCTCCTCAGCTCTTGTTGCTAAGAAACAGCACTCAGTTATATTTGAAATATATATTATGAAAAGGTGCTGCTTTTATTTGTGAAATAAATATATTGCTAGATTGACAGCCAGGGACACAGGCTGAGGGCTGTATTTTTTTTTCAGTGTTCCACAGTACCTGCCATGTGACCTGGTTAAAGCATTTTAAACTGTGGAACACCCTTTTAGCTGCTGGCATTGTGTTAAAACTGCTCAAAAATGCATTGTACAAATTAAATTCAGCCTTTATTGGAAAAGATGTTTATTCCCATTGAGCTGGAACCTGAAACTTTGAGTCCTCATTATCTGGCTAAACATGGAGTTGATACATGCCCATGACATAAACATGTGCCTGCATTTCATTTTGTGACTGTGTGTGACCAGACACATCCTCATGAGATTTTCCTCATTGGAGAAAATTATTTCAACAGGACCATGATGTTGCTCTTAAAGACAAAGAATTTAAAGCTTCACACCTTCCTCTCCCCTTCAGCTATTACCTTTTATCAGTAAAGAAAATAAACAAAAATAACCCCAGATGATCATTAGAGGAGAAGGAGTTGAAGCAAAGTTTGTTAGAAGGCGATGTTTTCTCCTAAATATAAATTATTAAATAATTTAATACAAAAATGCATAACAAGAAAGTGCTTCTCCTGCCCGAAGATTTTAAGGTTATTTCATATTTCCAAGATTATTTCCAAAGATTATTCTTTGCCAGCACATTAACTGTAGTCACAAACAACAAGAATTAAGAAGATACAATTAATCTTAAAAAGACACTTAAATGAATGTCCTTTTAACAATGCACTAAATTGCCAAAAACAATTGAGAATTAAGACTGCCACATCTTCAGTCCCATTCAATCCCTCTAAAATTTTTGCAAGGGTATTCATCCTCTTACAGATTATTAAATCTCTTGTCACTTTTATAACAAAATTTAGAAGTTCACCAACCACAATTTACCATATCATGGTTGCTCCTGAGGCAACAACATTTATGAAAGCCTTTTCCAATGGAAAGTGATTCAGCTCATTACCTCTAATTAATTAGGGCTGAATTGCTGCCCTCATGAGCCAGAGATGATTTGGAAATTCAGAGAATATAACTGGAGATCCCAATCAGGTCTGTAGGAGAGTTGCACATCTTCAGTTGTTTAAATCAGAAACACCCACTGGCACTGTAGGGTACAACATCTTCTGTCATCCCCTGACTTCAAATAACGGGAGTTTGAGCAAATTAATGGTCTGAGGAATGATAAAAGTAGCAGAAAATTGAGCAAGAATGCGCTGACATGAGCAACTTTTAAGAGAAATAAACAAATTTTTGATGCAGAGTCATTCCTGAGTCTTTTCTCGTGAAACTTTGGCACAGATTCTGTCTTACATTGGTGACCTTCTACAGCAGATTTGAGATAAGAGAAGAAATAGAAGCAATAGTCAACATAATTAAGACTTAGTTTAGGAGTCCTTAACATTTTCCCTGTCACATGCAGGTGCTTCATTTTAAGATATGGTGTATACTGGAATCCTTGCTATCCTCATGGATGTGATACAAGACAAAAAAAAAATTACAATCTCTTATTTAATTTCCATTTTAAATATGCATATGTTTATACAACTATATACATATCCATGTATATTTTTAATGCAAGTATGTAGTAGTGATCAATAACAAAATAAAAAAAGGAACTGTTCAAAAGAAAATGAAGCAAAAATCACTCAAAGTGGCAAACTTCAAATGCTTTCAACTTAGTTGATAAGTTTACAAAAAGTGAAAAAGCAGAACCGCAGGAAAATCCCACATTGTTTTCTACTTAAAAATACAAAGACAATATTAGGACATGAAGAGAGTCCTTGCAAAAAAATTGAGTCTAGATCCTATAAATACAGCTTTTATAATTTTCCATTGGACAAAATTTGAAAACGTAGTTCTAAGAATAAATTACTTGTGTCAACTCCTTATTTCTATCCATTCTTTAAGAATAAATGGGTTTTTTAAATCAGTGACTAAATCCACATCTTAAACCAGTTCTCCTAAGATGCAACCTCTCTTCCAAAAACCTGTGGAAGTGTCTTTAGTAACTCTTTGTTTGCATTTGAACCAAATTCCCTTGCAGTGAAAGAGATCCAGTGTGCAGCTGCCACGAAGGCTCAGCACATTAATGAGGTTACTTAATGAGCTTAGAATCGTTAGCTTTGGTCCAAAGGATCAGCCTGGCTGAGATGGATCTTAGCACACGCACAAAATAAGTGATTTCACGTCACAGTAGGGTTTATTCTAAAAATGAAAAAAAAAAATTATAGATTAGCACAGGAAGAGAGTTCACCAGAACTTCCAAACAAGAGCACAACAAACAACGAAATAAAAATCCCCAACTGAAAGAATAAGCTGATTACTGTCAGAGTCTGTGTTCTTACAAGCTGCAAAGTTAAAACCTGGGATTTCAGCAGTGGGGAAAGGTTGGGATGTCGGCCTCCAACTGCCTCACAGGCTGCAGGCAAAACAAAAATGTGATGCCTTAGTTTGAGATTTGCCATTGCAGAATTCCACTCCAAAGGGAAAATGCACATTTACTGTTGTAGGTGATAAAAAAGCAAGATGGTGCAGAGAGAGAGGCTCTCTTCTGCAGAAGACTTGGGAATTTTGATTTTTTTTTTTTTTTTTGACAGATTAAAGTCAAAACAGGATTTCAATTCTATGAAAGATAACTAAGACAAATTATTAAGGAAATTACTTAGATTGCTTTGGGACACAATAAAGAAGGATTTTTTTTTGAAATTTGTAAGAAGGAGATGAACTGGGTGTTCAAAGAATTTTGATCCTTGTCTCCTCTATATCAAATGGACTGAAGTTAATTTAAATAACCTTATGAATTTCCTGGACAGAATCGTTTTTCAGACAGTGCATTTTAAAAGTCTGGGTTTAAACTTGTCATTAAGAAAGCACCAATGCATCTTCTCTGGCCAAAGAATATATATTCTTTTAAGAATATCTGATGTTTCACAGACAGTCCTGCCACACTGACATCAATTTCCTGCCACAGGTGAGCTCTGTCTGTGGGACAAAAGTCCCAGGTAAATTTCCCCGGACGTCTTCTATTAATGATATCATGGTGTTAATTCAGATTAAATTGAAGGTCAGGACACTCAGAAAACAACTGCAGAAATTATCTCCTCCTCCTTTGAAGAGGGAAATGCACTTCCATCTACAAATGACATTGAAATCCAGTTCCACAAGGGTGAAAAAGCGGGCCCTTGGAATAGCTGGATTTTTTTGCTTGTTTGGGGTTTTCTTTTGTTGTTTTAAGGGGTTTTTGAGGGAGAAAGAATGTTGGGCAGGGTAGAGGGTTGGCTTTTCTTCTTAATTTTTGTAAATATCTAAATAAAAAGAGAAAAGTCTATTCAGGTAATTTAGTGCCAATTCCTACCTCACAACTCCCTGAGGACAATTTATCTTGACCTGTTTGGATCAAAACTAAGGCTCTTTGATTCCAGAGAGTATTTTTTAAAAAATAAATTTGAACACACAGAAATAGAAGAGAGTAAAGTTCAGAAGAAAACCAAAGCCAGGTTTGGCATGGCTATGCAAAACCAACATAATGTATACTCTAGAAAATTCTTTTATCTCTTCTTAATTGCTTTTCCTTCAAGAAACACAGACAGAAAAAGAAAGCAAGTTCAGTGCAGGGATTAATATTTGTATTACTAATATCTTAAAAAAAGACTTGGACCAAAAAAAAGCAATCTAAATCCATTTCAAAAAGACAATTTTGTTTTCATGCTGCTGTACATTTCTTCTGAGTGAGTAATGATAATATGCAAGATTGCAAGGAGAGGTTTGCTGTAGCTGTGGCTACAACAAAATGAGAATTGCAAAAACCAACAAATAAGAGCAAAAGGACAATTTCCCAAGCCACAGGATCCTGCTGGCTGGCTGGCACAGCAGGAACCACTCTCTGTTACTGAGACCATTACTCTCTCTCACAATCTGAGACATAAATGATCCGTAAGAGAACTCATTGGCTCTCCACCCAATTAAAAAACAAATCAGTAAAACAGAGAAGCAAAACCAAATCCAATTCCAAGATAAACATATCCTTTTTTTTTTTTTTTTTTTGTGTGTGTGTGTGTGTGTGAGTGTGTGTGTGTGTGCGCATTATAATTTTTTGTGTTACTTTTTTCTCTGAAAAAAGGAAGGTGGAGCCAGTGGAGCTGCAAAGCCTCAGGATTTCAGAGAGTCCCAAAATGTGGCAAAATGGAAACTTTTAGTGCCTGGTGGAAGCAGATGGCAAAATATGGGAACTTCTTAGCAACCTTCTCTTCTAGCACCCTGCTCCATCAGATGGGAGCCAAGAAATTGCCTCATCCTCTTGAAGTTCACTGGAGATCTTCCCATACGGGATTTATTGGCAGCTTGGATATTACTGCAAGCTTGTTGTAAACCACCTGGTTTAATCTTAACATCAAAGAGCTGGGGATTTAATTTATGAAACTTTTTTAAGTTTTTTTCCTGAGCCCGTAGCAGCTAAGTATATTTCACATCCCATCTGCTTTCATTCTTGTTTCCTCCTCATAAGAAACTATTCTGGTAACAATCACACTTGGGCAGAAGTTAAAGCCAGAAAAATGCAATAAATGAATATTCTGAAAAATGTAGAAATGAGGAGCATGTTCGTATCTATTTCACTGCAAAAGAGAATTACACTCATAAATTTTTTTCCAAGAAAAATTATTGTAGATTTTTTTTTTTCATAACCATGAAAAATACAAGTTTCAAGTAGTTTTGAGGCTGAGAGGATAAGAAAAGAGGAAAAATAACTGCCTGTTAATACAGTAGAATTCCACTGCAAGGGTTATCAAGTATTTCCACTTCTTCATCAAAAAAATCACAATGGCTTAGTTCACAGTGTTATATCTTTTGGTGATCCATTACTCCATCTTTTTGACAGCTACTCCCATTCACAATGTACAGAGTCTTATTAATATTCTTCAGTGTTGTAATGAACATTAAAGTATCAAGCATTTTCCTTTCTCTAACAAGAGTTATTCTATTTCCAACACCACTCAAAAGCTCTGAATGCCTTTCTTCCTATTCAGACTCCTTGATATTTTCTTGAAAATGGCTTGTTAAAGGTATATTTTTCTGTAATCATTTAGTATTTAAGTCAAAGTTGAGCTAAATTTTGGAGTAGGGAAAGAAAGTCTAGAGCATACACCATATTGCCTTGCACGAAATTGTATCAGCCCTTTGTGCCTTTAATATCTGAGGTATTTACCCCCATCAGGTATATAAACAAAAACATTGATAATTACTTTTTCCTTGAAAAAGTTGATGAGGTTGTACAATATAAACTGAATTCGAATTCCTGATTTTAAAGCACCACCAGATTACAGAAATCATCACTCTCATTTTCCTTAGGACTCTCACAAGCCTCATTTCAGGACTTTCTGGTGCGTTCCATGCTCCTGATTCAAGACATTTGCAGCATTAATTTTACTCCACTGACAGATATTGCTTTTATTAGTTGCACCTATGACCTAGTAAAACATCTTTCTTTGAATAAAGAAACCCAGACCTGCTAGCTGGGATAAATTAAACAAAAAGGTTTGAATACAAATCTACTCCCCACCCACTCTGTCCAGCTTTAATCCTCAGCAGAAGCTCACTGTGCTTTTTAAATTGTTTTCACCTGAGTCTTTACTCACTTCTTTGTGTCAGCTTCTAATGTTAAGCAACAAAAAGAGTTTCCAAATTTAGGGAAATTGGTAAATATATTTGGGTTGGGTTTGTTTGGGTTTTTTTCCTCCTGTTGCTTATTTTAGATTATTGCCCTCCTGTATTATAGTGTCCAATGCAACAGGAGTGTATCTCACTGATGTTTTCTGAAAATGATGGTTCCTGGTAAAGTCCTAGTTATTTTCCACAGGGAGAGAAACAAAAAGATTTAGCAGAAAGATTAATAAAGAATATTTCAGAAGAAAAAAAAATTCTGTTAGGCAGCTCCAGAGCCAAATTTCCTCTTTCTAGAATATATATATAGTGACTCTGCTGTTACTGAAACATTCTGCCTTTTCCAGCCTATTGAGCTTTTCAGAAGAAAGGGCTGAGGAAACTGCTGGCCCACAGGAGGAAATCAGTAATTTTACTGCATTACTTGCCCCACACAAGGAGCCATTTCAAGCACAGCATTTTTTGTTCATCAATCCATTTAGAACACCTTTTACCTGTCTACTATGAACCAGGGTTGTACATGGAGCCACAGATCTTGGAAAGAAGCACTTCACATCATTGCGGGGTTTTTTTATATTTGGACAGTTCCAAATAAGCACATGAAGGAAAACTAAGTGAGGAAACCTAGAAAATCAGCCTGGTGTTGGGATCATGGGCATGAGGATGGTTGGGTTGCTTAAACTGACAGAAAAATGGGAAAATGTAATGACTATTTCTGAATTGGAAGCAAGACATCCAGGAGGACATGTCAGACAGAAAGATTTTGATATAAAACTTCATCAAGAGAGAGGTGGGGCTAGAGAAGGAGCTGCCAGTGAATAAATAATTGGAATATGCAGAATATAATGTATAACAGGAGCAAACAAAGAGTGCAGGGAAAGAAGAAAGCAAAGAGAACCCAGGGAAAACCCCCGGACAGGAGAGTCACCAGAGGTGCTCACAGAACAGCCAGAGACTGGGCAAATTAGAAAAAGGTGGATTCACAAAATACGAGGAAATTGAGGTTTTCTTACTCAAATTATGATGTACAATGCCAAAAATGCCATCATTCTCTTAAGCTGAGCTAGAATTTACTTCTCCTGTTTTACCAGCACTCTCCACCTTTCCTTAGCAAGGTGGGTAGAAACATCACAAGTGACATTTATATTGTGATATAACAAACCAACCTAAACTTTGTCAAGCCTTATAAACCAAACACATTTCTGGAGACCTCCTCAGAACAATAACTTTCAGTGATGTCAAAACAATTACAACCCATTTCCAAAGTGCCAATACAAGGCACAGTAATTGAAAGCACCATTTAAACAACAATAATAAGGATATGAAACATGTACCCACAGTTTATAATAACACGATGTGCTCTATACCATTAACTTTTAATTAACTCCAATTTTGCCACAATTAAACTCAATTAGAGCAGAATGTCTGACATTGCAATTAGCTGTATATAAACACCCCAGTTGGTGTCACATTGAATTAATGTCTGCTGGTGGTGGCCTCTCTTTCCAAGGATAATGGATTTACCACCATCAGACTGTTAATTGGACCTGGCACCTCGTGTGTTGTGTGTATCTCAGACATAACACCAGATCTTTGCTTCCTGAACAACTGTGCTTGTCACAGCTACACACACTCCAAATGCAACCAGCCAAATCCTTTACTGCACTGTACATTCTGTAACCATTCCCATATAGAAAAGCTCTGAAAAAAAAAAATAATTGTGCATCCTGGTTTGTTTTTTTTTTAAATCCCAAACGTAACGTTCAGTTTTCTCTTCCATTGCTTGTCAACAACGAAAATTATTAGTTAAAAATGCCATCACAAATGTAGAAAAAGAAATCACATCTATTAGCCAGCACCATGTTTAATGGAATAAACTGTTGCTTTTTAGCAAAGTTCAGTTTGAATCATCTAATTTTTCTGTCCTTTTACATGTCAGAAGTTCAATTGTGGCTCAAAAAATTATTAGGGTTTGGCCTAACCCATCACAGTCTCAGTGGGAAGCAGTTAGACAACAAATAGCCCTAGTTTAAATTAGTATAATTTTGGATGCTGATGCATCCAAAGACAGATGCAGATCCAAAGACAGATATTAAGACAGCATTGCCCATCAGTTCATTGTCACCTCGCCACTGCTGAGCCACGTGTGTGACACCACTTCTCATTACTCACTACTAAGTGCAATGGTACCCTGCCCTGAGCAGCAAATCTGTGAGATTGAGGGTGGCAAAACAAGGAAGGAAAGAAGCCTGATCCTAACACCTGTAAGAAAATGGTTATTTAAATCCTCTGGATTCCCTAACCATTAGAAAAAAGTTACAACCAAATCTGACTCAACAGACAGGTAAAATGTAAACACTTCACAAGGAAAAATGAGCATTTAGTTCCCTGTATATTTAACCCTAAAAAATCTGTAGAAAAAAAAAATTAACTCCTATAAAAATACAGAAAGTTGGGTGACAATCTAGCACATCTTTTAAAGAGCTAAATCTTGTTCCAAGAGATCCTGAGTATCTAACGCTGAAACCAATGGGCAGCAGAGTTACATAAATGCTGAGCTAGTTGTTTGTGTGTACTTTTTGAAAATTATACGTTTCATCTCCAAATTTTATCAAACCTCTGCTTCCTTTCCTGCTGTCCTAACACCTCCATTTCAGAATAAAGAAAAGAGCAGAAGCTGATAAATTCTCTATGCTACTCACACATGGCAAGTTTTGAGCTTGAAAAGAAAAACAGTCTCATTAATAAGCAGCTTTAATAAGTCTAGTTTAAAATGATGCTTATAAACTTCATACACATGTCCTGGTGTTCTCTGTGAACAGATAAAGGAGAATTGACCCTGTGGAAATTACTTTCCATAATTACATGCTTCTCCAAAGTTTGGGGATTTAGAGCAGAATGCATAATTGGTTCAAATCACACCTTTTACAGTGACCATAAAATACTGTAATTTATGGTGCTGAATAGCAAAAATTAAGCCCAAGTAGCTCCTAGCAGCACATTCGCTTCTCACTTAGCCAAGATGATAATATCAGCAGGAGCAAAGGATCCTTCAGCAGAGCTGCAGTTCGAGTCCCTGCTGATGCTGTGTGAGGAGCAGCAGCTATTAAATCCCTAAAACTGCTTCTGTGGGGATTAGAATGTGCTCTGCATGGCCATGGGGTGAGGGGAGCAAAACTGAGGCATTTTGCAAGGTCTGCTGAGGTTTAAAAGTCATGTTCAGTGCCCATTTCCAATAACATGGAGAAAGTTGGATGATGGAGATAAAATAAGTTATGAAAATATGTTCAGAAATACCTTTTCCACAAGGAGGGAAGGAGGGAGGGAAGGTAGGAAAGGAAGGAAAGGAAGGAAAGGAAGGGATTTTTCCCTGCCATCAGGGAAGTTTCTGGCTCAGGGCCAAATGCAAAGATTCATGCCTGAAGTATGTCCTGAGTCTGTTATAGCAAAATATATATCAATAACCTATAAGTACTAACTGCAGTTTTATATACAATGCCCGTATTGTCATTTTAAGTACTTTGAGCTGAATCTATTGGGGAAAAAAAAATCATTATATGCTACTGATGGCATTTGTAGGTAATTATGTTCCCTGAATCACACCTTCAGTATTTTCAAAAATCAATGGAATTTCCTCTTTAAGCTGAGAAACTGAAAAAACCCCCAAACCTTACATCTTTTTTGCTTAGTAATTGCTAATAATCTAAGATATTGATTTACAAACAGAAAAAAAAGAATATGTTATTGAAAACATATTCTTTTCATTCATAATACAAACCGGGTCAAAAGCACATAATCTGACTGCTACACTTTGAGAAAATGACTTAAAGCCTAAGAGATACAACTTTTCCTTTAATTGCAATTTTAATTCAGAATTCAACTAATCAATTCATTAATCCCACTGACAAGAATTTAGGAGACAACTTGCCTTCCATGTATCAGCCTAGGTAGATGAGCCAGGAATTGACATGGGAAATAATTTATCCTCTTGCATCTACAAGTTCAAAGCACATGGCAGAGGAAGTGAGCACAGCGCTGATCAAAGCTCCCAGGGAAGAAATGAAATTAAATGCACATCCTCAATCACCTGCATGCCTTTAAAGCAAATCTCTAATAAATACATTGCACGTATCAATTGCAAACAGGCTGAACGGGAGCTGGAGAGCCCTATCCCTGGGTGACTCAGTACTGCAAATTAACAGTGCCTGTTAATTTTGCAATTTGGAACCTGGCAGAGTGCAGGGTGCCTTTCAAACTGAGGCCCTGTGGAGATGTAAAAGGGCACAAAAGTGTTGGAGCCTCCCAGGTGTGCAGTGCCACGCCTTGTCCAGCCAAGCTGGGGACAAGGGAGTGGCACCCCTGGAGAACCAGGTCCTGTAAGGCCAAACCCATCCCAGGCTGGGCTCTCATGGGCTGGGTTTGTCACAGCACATCCACAATTCCTTCAGGTCATCTCCCTGGACCTTCAGCACAGGTGTGGCCATCCCAAGACACCAACTTAGCAGCACTTTAGGCCCAACCAGTAAGAAAATCTCCAAGTTTCTATTGGAAGCTCTGGATTTTTGGCTGGACAAAGACTGCAACTTTGTCTGAGGGAAAAGCTCCAGTTTCTGGGAATAAAACCCTTCACACCTGAGAATCCCTGGGGAAAATCAGGCCCTCCCTGAGGGAGAGAACATCACACTGATCACAGAAGTGATCTAGAAGTGATCTAGTGACTTCTAGAAACTAGAAATCCGTGACAAGTGGGAAAGAGAGTACGGCATTCTGCCACAGCAAATGTCCTCTTTAGAGGGGAAAATATAAAATAGAATAAAGTTTCATATCATTTGGGCAACATATGTTATTTTTAGAACAATTTCTTTGCCTCTTTTTTGTCCTCTCCACTGTTTCCTTAGCAGCAAGGAAAAAAATTGGAAGTTTTTTACAGGTTGTTTTAGAAAAGAAGAAAAATTGCTAGTTTTAAACTGTCATGATTTTCCTCTCTCTTAGTAATTTCTAAATAATAAATCATAATCCTGTTATTTTGTATTATTACTCTATTAAATCTTCTAAATCTAACAGAAATGTAACTGTAGTACATTGCTTTATTTGTTCCCATCCACTAATAAAATCTGTACTCTGTATACAAGCACAGATCACCTGTGTTTTATGGAAACATAATACATTTAAGAAATATGTATAATAACAGAGCTTTAAATAGATAATAGGTATTTTCAAATCCTTACATTCAGATATCCGAATTGCCAGTGTGTAAAATAAATATTAAGAATAATGTCAAGAGCAGAGTTTGTGAAGAATTCTGAAAGATGAACTGCCTCTGTTTTGCAAAATTTCGACTGCAAATGCAGCTGCAGAGCAGGGTGCAGCATGTCACACTTGTTAATGACAAAACTAGAAGAAATAATTTGTATTTCTCCAGACTTTCCATGCTCAGAACCGTTTCAGATGGAGGTTTTCTGGCTCCATGCCACTTTCTCCAATATTTCCCCCACTTTACCACTCAGAAGCCAACTGGATTGTTGGATGTTCTTTCATGTGGTAGCGTTGGGCTTGAGGAGAGTTTGAAGCAGAGCATTTCCCAGCCCTAACAGACAAACTAATTTGGACAAAATATTTCCAAGATTACAAAAATCAGTGGGGAAAAAAATGTCCTTATGGGGTAACCCCAAAGGGTCAGGATTCCAGGGACTGTCCTTGCAACCTCCCAGTCTCACACCTGCACAGGAGGTTTTGCCAGCAGCTACTGGGACCTTCTAATCTCCACAGAAAAAGTGCAAAACCCCTCAAAACAAAAAGATCCATCACATGAGTCTAAACATATGGTGTTTTACATGAACTCAGATTAGCACATTATCCCTTGAAAATTCATAAACTGAAGTCACGTCTCCCATTAATGAGCTACTAGAAGAGGAAAAATAAACCAAGACACTTAAATAAATGTAGCTTCATTTTAGGGAATTTGTCTAATTAAGAAATAATTAGTTATGACCTGAGTAAACCAGTATAAATACAACAAGACTTTTATCATTTACATGCTACCAAAGTAAGATATCCATAATACTAGAACTCTCTTCATGTAGTGTTCTCTAAATATTTATAACTTTAGCTACCTCAACCTCTCTCTCATTTGCTCTTATGCAGTGAGATAGATCTAAAGAAAGGAAAATGGGAGCACACAGAAGAATCACCTTCAATGTTTCCATCAAAAACAACTAATAAAGAAAAAAGGGGAATTCTCACTGTTCTGCATGCAGTGTGCAGTGTTGCAAACTTACATTTTTATGAGTTTCATCACAGTTTTTCTGAACTTCCACCTATCAAGTCCTGTCCTATTTTCATTTTAAAGAATTGAATATCTAACTGCCAAAAAGAATTCCAGAGTTCAGGTGCTGTGAATCAAAAAAATCTTCTCCAGAAACCGGGTTAAAAGGATACACTTAGGGTTTATGAAATCATACATTTGTGTTTGTGCAGTGACAAATATTTTGGGTATATCTGGATGTATTTAGTCAAAGAATATCAAAAAAAAGCAGCCTGAACACACAGATGTGCAACAGAGTGATGTGCAGCTATATTTTCTTAAAATGGACAAGCGTGTAAGTTAATCTTTTATTGCTTGCTTGGTAAATGTATCAGTCAGAGCTATATTCAGAAATCATTTTATTTCTTGCAAACACCTGTTCCCCCGTGGTGCCACAGGAAAATGGGTTTCATTTCTGCTCTTGCAGGACTGGGGAGCTCAGCTGCAGCTGCAGGGCCCAGTGGTGCTGTGGCTGCCCCCAGGGCACTGAGCTCCAGTTCACTGCCAGCAGGGTGCTGACACAGAGACAGCTGATAAATTCTGGGAGATGATCCACAAAGGGTTCTAATTCCATTTCCACTGATCAAAATAGAAAATGTGGCTATTGGTCACCCACAGGTGGTCCTCTGCCTTACCCAAGGGTTGGGGTACAGATGAATCCCTGCACTGGATTTAAAATATAGCAGTCAAAAACTTTGAAGGTCACCCAGTCACTTGGATCCTGACTCCAATCTTCTGTCTTTTTTAAATTTCTTTTTTCCTATCAATTCGATAATGAAGATCCCATGGTCTCTAGTGTAATTTTTCCTCAAAATGTCTTATGACAAGTTAAAAATATGTAACAATGAACAGGCAGTGTTTGGGGTCCTATGAAATTGCTGCATTATATAAGGACTCGTAAAGCTTGGTAAAAAAGAACAGACAGCAAAAAAATGGATTTTAAAGATAACTTCACATTCAACTGGGCAAAGATATTTAAATTCTATCGCATGTAACCTAATCCCCTCCAATGATGTTACAGTAAATCAGTGAGTCCACCAACTGAATGCTTGAAGCATCCCTATTTCTTAATTTTATAGAAATTCTTTTCAGAAATTTTGCAAAAATGTAATATTAACTAAAATTTACCTCTGCATTAAAATTAAAAACGTGCTTAGTGTTTTTACCCCAAACACATGCAGATACAGCTTTAAAATTGTGACCCATTATCTTACAATAATTTTACAGAGATCAAGCATTAAACTCACAGTTCTAAAGTCACAGAACTAATTATTATATCAGGTGTCCTATGTTCACCTTTGAGCAGACCACAATTCCAGAGCTGACAGAACTGGTATTAGAATTACTTGAATAAACTGAATGCTAGCAATTTCCAGATGATCATACACTCCTTCAATTAATATCCGTAAGTTGATGGAGGAGGTATACAGGCTGAAAGGCATTAACATCAGAACAAAGTTCAATTTTCCACTGAAATTTTCTTGGCATCAGATATTTACAACTTGGGCTATTTCACAAAAATTGCAGAAATGACAGAGTCCTGTAGTAAGCAATGCAAAGTCAAAGGTTTCCAGAGCACAGGCCTCTAAAGGGATTTATTTATGGGCACAGCTGATCAGAATGGATAAAGCAGCACAGCTTTTGCCAAGACAGTGGAAAGGTTTCTACACAATACCCAAACAAATTTATGCTCAGATGATGGTTCTGTGTTCCCCTTGCAAGGTGATTTATAAAGAGCACAAAACAGGTCAGTGTCTGAGCAAGGAAATGCAGAGAGTGTAGGAAAAGTGGAAGTGAATGACATTAAACAGCAAGGAAGACAGGGGGAGTAAAATGTTGTGGAATGAAGCTAAAAGTGCGAGGGAAAAAGAGCAAGAAGGTGGAAAATGAAAAGAAGATGCAGGAAAGGATAAGACAGGTAACGTGGTTTTCTTCATGTCCATAAAGAACAAGAGTTCAGAAAAGAGGCAGCAGCTCCTCTTGCTGCAGACAGGGAATTATTGACAAAAATATAATGAATTCATTGAGTCAGTACTTTAAAAACTAAAAAAAAATAAGAAAAAGAAAAAAGAAACTTATTACAGACCACAGCTGGTTTAGAAACAGAAGCTATAGAGAGTCATGGAGCCACATTTCCAGGTTCAGGACACAGTCACAGAAACCAAGGCCTTTGCAGCAAGTAGAACATTAAGATTCTGAAGAATAAATATCTAAATAAGATAGAATTCTTTCTGTGTTGTGAGGAGCAAGATTTGTGGAGGTTTGAGCAGCCAAACTTCAAAAATGTCTGTATTACATTCTGAAGGTTACTGATGGATGACAAAAAACTTATTATTAAATTAACAAGTAAGGCAAGACCTTCAAGACTTTCTCTTGAGCCACAGGTCGGGTACTCTGTGCCAAAATTCCCATTGCAACATTTCTGCACCCTCTAGCAAAGATCAGGAAACTCAGAACTCGTCAAACCAACAAAAATTTACACCTAATAAGAGATGAAAAAAGCTCCTTCTTGCCATTCATAAAGAGGAAAATAATAGTTTCTATTTCTATTCTATTTTAAAAAGAACCGTTCCCATCTTTCCCCTGAACTCCTAAGATTCCTTCCTTTCCTGCAGAAAAACACAAGTTCTGGGGAAAGGGCAAAGTGTCTTCCTGGGTGTTGTTGTTGCACCCAGAACTCTGAGGTCTCAGCAAGGTATTTTGAGGGTTATTATGCTACAAACAGGGAAAAGAAACAAATAAACCAATCATGCTAAACAGCAAAGCATCATGATGACTTTTAAATGCTTTAAAATGCAATTAATATATAATAACAAAAGCAGCAAAGAAGCATCATGATGACTTTTAAATGCCTTAAAATGCAATTAATATATAATAAAAAAATGGTTTCATAGACAATTAACATAATATTACAAAAAATGTTATTAGTCTCCTTGGGTTTTACTGAACACATCATTATTCTTTCCGGGAGTGTTCTATTAGAAAACAATTTTAAAAAACCCCAAAACAACAAAACAACACACCAAAAACCTACAAAACTAAACCACCATGCCAACAAATTTTATGTCATTTGTTACTGTCTCAATAAACTCACATTTTCCCATAGTTCCTACAGCTCTGCGTTTCTATTCTTCCACTCCTCCATAAGAAAATTCTCATTTTTCCTGGTTTTTGGAGAATGTGTTATTTTTAGGTTGGAAATCCAAGCCCAGTGCTTTGACAGTTATAGGTTATAAACAAAGCTTCACTGATTTCTCCTTTATAGAGAATTTCTCTCTATTCCTGCTGCAAGTGACACGCCAGTGCTGTTGACAGCAGCGATGGCAAAGCCACACGAGCAGTCAGAGCTCAGAATATAAAACAAATGCCCTCCAACAACACCAACTGTTGACTTTTGCAGGCTTTCCCCAGAAATAAAATGAGGATGTTACTGCCTTCTGAAAGGAATCACAGCTCCCTGCTGATGGCTCGTAACATTAGGAGGTATTGATTTACATACAGAATTTATTGAACAGATTATTGCCAGTAAAAACGAACAAGATATGGTAAATTAAAGAGTTCATATGGAATATTTTGCTCCTCTGAGACAAAATACATAACAATGACATGAATTTTAGCTCTACTTCTTGTCAGATTTTCTCTTTATTCCATAAACCAACTCTGGGAGAGAAATATTTCCAGTAGCTGGAAATCCCTTTTCCACCCCAGCTGTGCAAGCAATTCTTTAAATCAGTTTTAAGAAATTTGACTCCACTTAATGTTTATATGATCAAACATTTTATTTATGCCCACAGTTACGGTGATCACCTTGGCTTTGACCTTGGTAAACAATTAATACCAGAAAGTTTCTTATGGATTCAGGACTTTGCCCATGTGGACCTCATTGAAGGATCCAGGCCTTTGCTTCTGCTGGATTTGTTTCTACCTCCAGGTATTTTTGTTTTGAAGAGTCCTCTCTTGAATTTACCTAGAGCCCCCACATGAGCACATTAATTATTATTAATGATATTAATAATAATAAATTAAATCGCATTAATATAATTAATATTAATGAATGCATATGTAAACTCAACAGTATAAGGGAAAAATCAATCTACTGCACTCCCTACATATAACATGCAACACAAGTTACAGAGATCTTTTCCCCTGTCAGAATTTTCAGATATATTTCTGTTGATCTGACTGCAACTCTTGTATATAAATAATTCTCTATCTGATTAAAAATTATATTTTATACTTCCACAATAACTCTTTTTTTTTTTTTTTTTTTTTTTTTTTTTTTTTTTTTTTTACAGTAAAATTTTCTTTCATTTCCCCTTGCTAAATAGTCAGGAATCCTCCCTGGAACTTTGAACTTTGCCATTACTCCATGATTTTTTTAAGTAACAGATGCAATAATTTGAAATCACCAGTATTTTAACAGGCTTGCTCTGTGTAGTAATGATTCTTTAATTAAAACAAGCACATTTTGCTGCAATTTACACCTCTATAAGACCAAACTTCTTGCCGTGAAAGACTGAGTGCCTTCTTTTTTGGGATATTAGTAAGAGATGACTGGGGTCTGACATTCCCCATCACCAGGTTTCAGCTCAAAACAGAGCAGATCATTTACACTCCAGACAAATCTGCCACTGCAGATAACCAGGATTAAAACACATTTTATGCCATTCTTGAAGTTAGAAGCAAACTCATGATTTTCCTTTAGAAGAAGCACATGTTTCTGTGTGCTGTCCCTAGATCTCCAGCCAGCATCAGCAGAGATGCAGTATCAGGGGATGATAAATCATTCTAAAAAGGATGTGGCTGCACTAAAATGGATTTACACAGACGACAAATTCCTTCTCCTGCACACAATAAATTGCAGCCATTCACTTCCAGGGTTTTGCTATAGTAACACTTCCCTTATCTGCAAAAATGCATTAAAGCACTCACAAATCTTTCCCACAAAATGCTCCCCAGCACCTGACCAGGCTGGTTTTCCTCATCATTGTGAAGCATTTCCATTGTTTGTTGCTTATTAAACAGGGAAATTGAGCCCATTGGGGCTGCAGCCTCACCCTCAATGTTTGGCTCAGACTCATGCACCTAAAGTGAGGCAGTTCACAGCAGAGCTGTGAATGGGTCT
The DNA here is from genome assembly GCA_013401135.1 of Cettia cetti. Classification (NCBI taxonomy): domain Eukaryota; kingdom Metazoa; phylum Chordata; class Aves; order Passeriformes; family Sylviidae; genus Cettia; species Cettia cetti. The sequence continues at coordinate 18,329 of VZUI01030626.1, read as the reverse complement.
GAAATCTTTACCCTCCTCTCAGCCTACTTGTTAGCCAACATATAGAAACAATTCTTCACAGAACTACACACTCCCAGTTTGCTTTTCAGTGCTGTTAACATAAGTTTTCTAAATATCTCAGTCTGTCACTACCAGTTGCAAGGCATCCTTTCACAGAAGTGTGATCTGCCATTATAAAAAAGGCTGAGGGCTGATTTCACACCTCTGCTTGTTAAGTATTTTTTTAAAGCAAATAAAGCTCTTTACTTAAAAAATAATTAAAACTAACTCTTCATTAGCAGTTCAAATTGCCTAGGTAAATTTGGTCACAGCTCTAATTTGCACACAGTTTTATCAAGCTGCTTCATTTCATGCTTGCAGAGGATCACTTTCTGATTATTTCTCTCCCACACACATTTGTTGCCTTTTGGTGATGGCAACACCCTTTAAAAGCTCGAGTCCCGGGGGAGCACCCCAATGGCACTTTGACACTGATGCTTTAGGGGCTGCAGGACTGGATTCCACTGGATTCCATGAAGAGTTAAAAAATAATGGAATATTTTTGCCAGTTCTTCTGGGCCCACCTAACCTGCATTAAAGAACACAACAGAGTTCTTGTAACTTAGAAACTTTTTGTCGTCTTGGCGGTGGCAATCAACCTCTGCAACTCTTCTTGCTTTTTCTTGCATTCTGCCCACAAATACGTTATCCAGGTAAATGTGAGGTTTTGAAAATTAGCCCAGGGGTTTTCAATAACAGATTACCCCATAATCACTGGTTTTCAGACTTCAATTTTCACTGGCCCTCTATTTGACCCTTTGTTTCCCAATTCTTTGAGGTTTTATCAACACTGAACACAAGTAGCCTTCCAGCTTCACTGGAATCCTTTTGCTCTGTTATCACATCTCTCTACAGAAACACTTGATTTTTTTTTTTTGCTCAAGGAAAGAACTGGAAAGTCACTAATATTCCTGCTCTGCTGGAATCAGAAAAGACTATGGGTCTGAAGGGAACTCTGAATTGCATAAATTATGGGCAGGTTTTGGATGGCGTGCACCTCACTGACTGGGGCTAGAAAATCCATCTTAAATCTCCCCACCAACCTCCTCCACCTTTCCAAATCTGCACTTTCCAATAGCAAATAAATAAACTATTTGCCATTGTCTGAAATTTCTGACTTAGTCTGATTTATTCAAATCTCGAGAGCAAACCAAATATGCTCGAGAGCGCATTTCTACAGCGCAACACCTTTTGCTCCCACTAAATAGGGGCTCTAGGCTACCTCTTATCTCACCAGCCCAGAAGCAATTCCATCACCTGCCCACAGCCTGCCTAAGCCCCCTCCTCAGAGCATCATTTAGCAGTTTTGTCAACAAGCTCCAACCAGCCCCAAAGTGAAACCACCCCAGCTACATCCCCTGGTGTACTCTGACCTGCAGAATTCCTGTCAGGATGCTCTTTGGCAAACCTCTTGAGGGGAGGGGGGAAAGGAGTTGCTACACAATTTTCTAACACGGTCTGTCTTTGCTGGGATTTGATCATCGTCCTTGAATCCTCCTGCTCTTCTTCACATCAGCTTTCACTTAAAACTGAAGCTGACTGATATTCCTTGGACTTTAGGAACACAAACCACAAAGTTTCATAAGAAATAAACTCATAAACCAAGTGGATTAATAAGTTTATTTCAGAGAGTGAGGGTGGGGTCATTAATATGAGCTGCCTTATATTCCTCTTACCAGTTTAAGTTCCTTTGCCAAAAAACAAATTTTAAACTCATCTGAAAACACAACTTCCACACAAAAGACTTCCACTGAAAAGACTGGCAGGCCCTGACCCTCAGACAGATGTTTTCACCTATTTTAAAATATTTTCTAACTTTTATTAGAAATAAAGTACTTAAAAACAAACTGTAGAATGAAGGGATTAACACAAACAATGAACAAAGTTGTGTGTGTAGAATTTAATGTTTTCTGATTTAATCATGTTGTCTTGTTATTAATCCAGAGAAGAACACCCACAAGTTTTTCAGTATTCCTCCAGGAGAAAGAGGGCAGCAAAATACATATTTTCAAATGTTCAGTGAAAAAATAATTAACAGATTAAATATTCTTAGCTAATTTGAAACATTCTGAGGTAGCAAAACCTGAGAAGTTCTATGAAATACTGTGATCACTCTGTTGTGGGCCCTATTGACATTTTTCAATTCTTACCCTTTGAGCACATATGCACCAAGTGCAGGAAATAAATCAGTGCTCAGGCAGAGCATCCCTGGGTGTAACTGAAGGACTCAGATTTTATCTTTTCATCCTTCCCCCACCTCTGATTACATACTTGGTATTCCGATGGTTTGCAAAGAACTTGTATTTTTTCACAACGATCTCATCTTAACTCGTTTGCATTTTGCTTTGAATTTTTCCTTTCAGAACCACAGGTTCAAAAAAAACCAAAAAACACTTTTTGGACAGAAATTCAAGGATATTTCAGGTTATTCACCTTTTTGTGTACCAGGGAGAAACTCCTGTTGTCTTCCTTTATTGGAAAATAATGGTCTGGATTTGAGACAGAGTAATCAAGTTGAGGATTCTCCTTCAGAACATTCCAATCCCATTTTTTGCTGCAGGATGAGGGTGAGCTGCTGAGCAGAGTGCTGGATAACAGCTCAGGAAGCCCCACTGCCTCTCAGGCTGTACATTCACACTGCTCTGGATCTCCTGCTACACAACATTCCTTGTGCATAACTTACACGGCTTCAGAAAGCTCCTCTAGGGAAATGGGTTTGTTTTTATTTAAGTGTGTCTTTTGCCAGATCAGATGCAAGAGCCATTTGTGGTTTGCTGCATTAAGTTGAAAATCTATTATGAATTTTCCAGGAGAAAAAAAAAATTCAAGGTTTATACTCAACACGTTAAGGTGGAAAGCCACTGATAAAATAAGAAACAGCTGGCAAATGAAGACAAGGAACAGTGTTAAAAAGAGAAACTGCAATGTTTTCCTTGCAAGAAGGACGTCAGCAGCTCCCATAAATCCTGTGCAAGTGCTTAACATACATTTCACTGCAGACCCAGCTACGAAGGAGATGTTCAAGTGTTGAAAACCAGCATATGGCAAATTTTAGCAGGGCTGTTTGAGCAGTAGGACCCATCACCAGACTGGGAAGCTCTGCCAGAGGAGGAAGGAAACAGCGCTGAAGGTGCAAGTGTTGATTATTACACTGCAGGAGACTAAGCTGAAGGGTCAGGGATGGCAGCCAGGGCTGTCCCCAGAGCCGTGTCCCCAGGGGACAGGGCAGGGTGTGCTCCTTCTGCCAGAGGCTGGGAGATAGATAATCCCTGTGGTGGGACACAAAAGGCAACATTCACCCACCACCGAGCGCTTGGAATTCTGCTGCTCCTCTGGATCAGCGTGGCCAGGGACAAGTTATGGGAGCACACATGCCCAGAGCAGGATGGAAGACATGCATTGACAGGTTCTCTATTTTTTTTATGCATTTTGGGACAATGTGGGGTAGTTATTTTGTAGGTTTCAGAAAACATTTGTAGGGTATTCAATGGAGAGAAACATTTTTATTGACAAGGAAAAGAATCTTTAGTAAGATCTTTGTAGGTGATGTACATTTCCTATGTAACATTTTCATATCCTCAGAATCTTCTTTATCTCTATTAAAGACACCCATTACTAAAAATGGAGTTCAGTAGTACTTTTCATTGACCATTTGACAACAAAAATGTATAATTCTGTAGTACCATAGTGACAACTTCCCCAAAAGATCTTCCTTTGTCCAAACAAAATTTTGTATTCAGAAATCAAATGCATACACAATGGTCAGACAGCATTTCCACTGAAGATAAATGACAAAAAATTCCATGCAGAAAGCAGACAAGTTTCAATTGTTTGAAAAACAAACACATTTACCATTTCCAACGGTTCTCCTTGAAATTTCATAGGACAGTGGCTGCAACTGAGCCTTCAATTTAAGTGCAGATCTTTCAGGAGCAAATACACCTTCAGGAAATGCACGCTATCAACACGGAGGCAGAGATGTTATGGCTCTGAGTACTCACCTCGTAATTGGCAATTGCTTCTCGATCGAGGGTTCGGGTCACAGAGACGTCCCCGTTCATCTCATTGATTCTAAAAATTCCTTTTGGGTCTTGATCCACTCCCTTTCCAGAGAGCCGAAACTTCACTCCCTCTGTCCCTTCGCTCCTGATGACCTGCATGGCAGGAAACAAGTGATAGGCCACGTTGTAAAATCTTTTAAACTCATCCTAAAACCACGAAAGTCATTTCAGCATTTTAACAAGTGCTGAGCTATGTTCCCTGCCAATAAAATGTAACTATAAAATATGATTTCAATCATTCACAAGACACTGTGCAATTTTTGTGTTAAACCCTGGAAAAGCTACTCATGTTCTTGGCCAGTTCCTATCTTATCTTTAGTGTCTTCAATTTCACTACTTAACGTTTCTGTTATTCCATCACTGAATTCACTCTAAGTCTAAAATTTGACATTTCACTTAATGCTGTTTCTTCTTTTTAGTCAAATTGATAGAACAGCTACAAACCTACAAAAAAAAGAGAGAATATTCGAGTGCCAAGAAGCACTCCTATTTCACAACAGCCTTACCATACCAGAGAGCCATCACACAACATTTTATCAGTCACTGTCAAGTCATCACACACTACTTTCAGGTTGCTTTTTCTTTCCCCCAGTTCTCTTTCAAACTCTTCCTTTCCCAGGATTTTAAATCAAGGGAAGAATCTCTGCATGGAAATATCAGAATATCCTGCCCAGCACACTCCTGAGTCATACAGCTGGAATTAGTCCACCTCCCAAACATCTATTTCTGCATATTCACACACCCATGAGTGTATGGCCACTCTTTGTTACTATCACCTTATTTTCCCATGAGAACAAAATCCCTAAAATTCTGATTTCATGGCAGCCTCACATTAGCAGCGGTAACATTTACCAACCTGCAGAGCCACACAATGTCAGTTATAAGCTACACGCTTTGCAAATTTGTATTTGCACACCAGAATCTGAGGGATTATAAATTAATCTTGCCCTTTAAGGCTGGCAATCTTGCCAAGCCATTTCTTCCCTCTGCTGTTCTGCGTTCTTTTGTTTCTAGCAATTTCATATCGCTGATTTCCGCAGAAACATTAAGTCAAAAATTTATATTCTGGTCTGAATTACAGCTCAGGAAGAGGAAGGGAGAAAGTGGCCTTAGAAATCTGGATCTTCTCCAATTTTGAGATAATAAATATGCAGGGTGTTTAATAATGTCCCTGAGGAAATAAATGTTTGCTACCCTATTGCTGTGGGTTGAGCAACGCTGCTTTGCAGATTACTGGGCAGTGAGTTTTTGACTTAACTCCATAATCATCATTTCTTTATTTTAATTGAGAAAAAAATAGCCATGAGTTATGAAATAGGAAATCAGCATTTTCAGAGATAAAGTTTTACTTTCCAAACCCTTTGGGTAAGGGAGACATTTCAAAGTAAAAACCTGTTTCACCTCTGTTTTTCTCCCTCCTTCCAACACTCAGAAACACTAACAGTTGAAGCTTCCTTCCTGTGCATTTTGGAGTAAGTCATGCCAAAACACAGAGGCAGACAACACTGCAGGTGACAAAAGGGCAAAGTCACTTTCTGGTTTGGTGCTGAAACTTGATCTTAATGGCTCCTGCTGAAGAGTTACCTGCTGTTCGGGTCATTTTTGACCAGTTTCTGGTATTTTTACATCAAGCCTAAAAATACAAGTTTTTCCTAACATAAAGCTATGCTTGAGGTTTTGCATCGTCATGGCCATTTCTCACTTTTGTAGGGAAAAGATGAAATGATCCTTTTCTGCCCTGAGGTCTGAGATTTATTATGAGGCAAGTGCACCTTCTCATGTAAGAACAGTGGTTTGAAAGGCCTGAAATGAACCCCAGGCCAGCACAAAATTCTAACTCAGAGCCGTTTATGCTACAGCCATTTTCACCAAAGCCACCAAGCACCATCTAACTGTTTATGACAAATTTAAGACGCAGTATAAACACAATGTCCTAGCTGTAACAATACACAGTAAGAAAGAAAAACTAATACTGGGTTCTGAAAGTGTATTTGTAAAAAAAAATCCAGATATTCATACGGAAATTTTTCTCCACACTAGATAGAAAAGCAAGAGTGTAATAATAATAATAATAATAATAATAATAATAATAATAATAATAATAATAATAATAATAATAATGTTAGTAGTAGTAATAGTGGTCCCTGCAAACCCAACCGGTGGGAAAATTTCTTCTCAACATCAAACCTGGCAAAGCTTTTCACCTGGAATTGGATGCTGAGGCATCCCAATGTGGTGCCTGTAAGGTCTGTGCACCTTGAAGCCGGCACATCCCAAATCCCATCCCCACTCCAGCTGCAAGCCCTGCTCCACCATGGAACGTGTGGGAGGAGCAGAGTTACCAGAGAGCAGAGCTTTTCTAAGTGACTGCATGAGCTCGCTCAGCTTTTTGAAGGCTTGAGGGAGCCCTCACATCCACGGTGTAACCCTTTGCAGACCTTTTCATCAATTCACCTGTCCGTGCCTCCAGGCGCTGCACAGCCCCTTCAGGCTGATGCTCAGAGCATCGGAGCTCAGCCCTGGGCTGCTCGGGGCACCACGGCAGCGCTTGCCCAGCAGCTGTGGGCGGCTCACACAAAGTCATTTTCAGAAGGTTCGTTAAAAAACGCTTAATTAGCCACAAGAGGGAGCCGCGAACTCCCAGGAATGTCAGGGAGAGCATTACCATCTCCTAATTAAGATGCTTATGTAATGGCTGCATAGTTCAAAGAAAGTGCATTTCCCAGTTCACACGGAGCTCAGTACAATGAAAAGTTTAATAAAAATCAGGCTTAATTTGCCATATGGTTTGGTGCTTCAGCAAGAGCAAGGAAGAAAACAGGAGGATTGTCTGACATCTCCTCTGGCAAGGCTGAGATTCACAGCCCTGGCAGAAACAGCACTGCTCACAGGAAAATTTCCTAGCTCACAATGCATTTGCAGAGCAATGTTTTCCCAATATCCTGGTGGACATAAAACAAGGCCAGATTATTTCTACTGCAACGTTTACTTTGGGGCTTTGCTTTTACTTTTCTGAAACACATAAATGAAATCTCCCACAGTCACTGCTACCTGAAGCCCAGACAGAAACAGATATTTCCGTAATTTTTTCATCACTTTAGGAAGCTCAGTGCAGGTTCCAGTAGTGGAAATGTCTGCAGCAAATGGCAGTGGCTATGTGTTGCACATGAAGGCTCTGCATTTTAAGGAATGGTTGTTAAGGCAGCTCAGGACCCACCACCCACCCACTGGGAATATAGATTGGACAGGGATACTTTAACCAGCATCCCAATTTCTACCTATTTCCTTCTGCCTTGTTCTGATCTCACAGGTCAGAGGGGACATTCTGTGGGCAGATGGCTGAGAATAGACACCAGCTGAGCAGCCCACGACCACATGGACTGTTGGAGGCTGTTCCCTCACCCAGGACACGAGGACAGCACTGGGAGGACACTCAGACATGGCTCACTTTCCCATCTCAAGGGTACTTCAGAGAATAATTGCCAATTGAAGTGATGCATCCCCCAGCCACAGCACCCACAGCGCTGCAAAAGGCTCCGTGATCCTGCTCAGCTGAAAGACATTTCCAAGCAAAGAGAGCATCAGGCAGCTGACAGGAGCTGCTTTCTGCTGAACCATGCCCAAAACGTATTTCCCCAGCGCTATTTTTCAGCTGACATTGTGTATCCCTCGCAGCTAAACTCATTTCAGCAATGTGATCCCCCTGTTGTTACGGGTTTATCGCAAAAGTAAATCAGAGTGTTCTCAAGAGAAGAAGAGAAATAGAAGTACAAAAACCCCACACTGCCCCGAGAGACAGAATTCACAGTTCTGCAGTGCCAGCAGATCTGTCCTAAACAGCACCATCCTCAGTTACCAGTTTTATTCTTTAAGTGTTTGCCTCAATCTCTCCCATAATTTCCTGGTTCTTGATGCCGGGTGAATTATAGATGCATAGCAATAGTTTCATTTTTTAATTAGAAAACTAATCCCACCCCCAGACAGGAATATTTGGTTCATGCCCCAGTTCTTTTCACTTCAGAGCATTACAGTGTCTCCCTTGTGGGTTTTTCTTTTTTAAATTTTTTTTTTTTTTTGTAAAGTTGTTTTGTTCTGGTATTTCCTGCTTCCCCCAGCCTCTTAGGAAACAAATTTATTCATGGAATATTTAAAGGTGAACTCAAATCACTGTGCTCCACAAAACAATGGTTTAGGCCCATTGTTTAGATATTGTATAAATAAACAGACACTTCCTGTCCTGCCATACTGAAAATTACTCTTTACAGTGAGAGGCTCCATCTGCTCCACACTGACTGAAAGACTCTTTCAACCAAAACAAATGCAAAATATTCCCATCGTTATTCAAAAGCATTAACCAACAGAAACTCCTTCATTACTGTAAGCTAAACATCCAAAACCCATGTCTAGAAGGGAGTTTATGTAGTTTGCTGAGTTTAATAATTTATTATGTAAAAATTAATACCTCTAGGTTCTTTAATGAAATATCAGATAAAGTGGCTGAACATGGGAGCTAAATTGTGCTCTTTGATGAAGGCAGATATTGGCCAAACCTGACCTTGGCTTTCTCTCTCTGATTAGAACTGTCTCCAGATTTACTCTATGTGCAGGTGACAGGCAAGGAAATCCAGGGGATTCATTCATGGTAACAGGAATTATAAAGCTTCTCTAAGTGACTGTGTCCTTTTTTGGTGATAATTAAGGATAAACCCAGCACAGGATATTTTTCAGGCACTACTTTTTCTTATTCACATAATGGGCTATTAGCTTTAATCTATTATCAATCAAAGCACATCTGGGCAGGTGCCCTTTCAGGATAATATCCAAAACATCCAAAACAAGTTAATGGAGACAAGACTGAACAATATTTGTGAAATTCAAGTAAACAGCAAAACAAAATTTCATCAATTAAAAGTGTTTATGGAAAACAACAACACAGTCCTAAATTTCAAACCATTTCCAGACCAGTTTTTAGTCCCCAGCCCATGGAAGAGGCAAAGTTTTCACAGCTGTGTCCATCTCCATGAGTTTTCCTGCAAAGCTGAAACCAGATTAACAAGAACCATCCCCAAAATCTTGATATCTGTGCTTGCAACTGGAGGGGCCCTCTAGAAACCACAGGCACAGGAAGGAAAGGGAAATGTCACCAGCAATGGGGATGCACAACACACACCCAACGTCTGTGACAGCCAAGGCAAGCAACACAAAGTTGAGGTGAAGAGTTTGGGTTCCGGGGGAAGCAGAGGTAGGAAAAACTGCATTTAGTACTTCAGGCATTCTTTCTGTGCCATCAGCTCCTGATATTTTGCTTTGACAGTCTGAATAAGAATGCACATCTACAGATCTCCCAGAGAAAATAGATGTACATGGACGACAGACTGGATTTAACCCAGAAAAGAGTTATTCAGTTATTTTAAACTTTAAGGACCTATATTCTATTTCAGATCATGGGTGAAACACATAACTACAAAATTTCTGAATGTTGCACTTTAAGATATAGTTTTGGCTGAATTATTGCACGATGCTTCTCAATCAAAGGGATTACTTACAACTTTAAATACAAGGTAATTAATCCCTTAACAAAGTTTGGGTTCTTTGTTTACTTCTGTGGATTATTTGTTGCTTATTCTTATGTATTCATGCACATTTAAACCTCAGTGGCACTTGGCAAAAGTCTTATTACAGGACTAGCAATTACTTCTTAATCACATTCTTTTGCACTTGTTCTCTTAAGACTATTATGAATTACAGGGGGGAAAATGAAGACGTATTATTACAATAGTGCATTTGTAAACTGAAGAATTTTAATATCCATATAAAATTTCTGAAATATTCAGTACTGGGTATACAAATACCTCGAACATGAAAACTTTTATACCAACTTTCAGAGAAGGAACATGGGAATTAAAAGAAATCAGGCATTGAAATTAAATGAATTACGAAAACAAAAAAACATACACTGATATTCTCAAGAGGGTCCTTTTTTAGCATTTTAACTCTGAGCTTTGTCATGCAAAACATTTCAGGAAGTGTCAGATTTAGGAACGAGGTCGGGACAATTAAAGCACATGGTTTTAGCATATTTTTGATGCATTTTTGCAAGACTGATTAGGGGCTGCCAACGGTGCCAATGTTCCTCGCCTCAAGGCATTCAGACAAAACTGTGAATGCTCTGATCAAGCACCACTTTTGGGGCATTACGTACATGAAGGAAATAGAACTTGCAGGGCTTAAAAAGAGGGGGAAACATTGAAGGATTTTTTTTGGACTGTGGCTCTTCTGCCTATAAAAAGTACTACACCAACTGTTCTTTTGTTACAGGAGTGCAAACACAATGTTTTACTAAGTAGAAACAACTATAAATCTGAAATTTGACAAGGTTTATAAATCCCATTGGCAAATATTTCAACAAAGTATCTCAATGTATGAAAATGACACAATATATTAAAAGCCAGTGAAGTTGTTTCACCACCAGGGCTCCAATTTTTTTAGATCTTTTTAGAATAATCAAAACAAATAGGATATTTGATATTCAACCAAAAAATATCTTCTCAACATAATGGCTTTTTATCATAATTACGTATAAATATTTACAAAATTCAGATAAACTTTGTAGTGGGATGCACAGGTGTTCAAGCGAGGCAGAATAAATTTATGCATGTGGGAGCCCTGGGCACTGGTGGATCCCTTCAGCCCCAGGTTCATTACTATAGTTGTACACAGATGCAAGAATTCTCCCTGAAGAACCCTTTCCAGCAGTTACAGGGATTTAAATTTGAGGATTTAACCAATATAAATAGCTCACAGTGAGCATTTGCTCAGAGATCGAAGCAAAGTAATTCAATAAACACATCAAGATGTGCATTAGCTTTTGTAGCAGGTAATTCCTCAGCTTCCCTTTACTCCTAATTTATAAAGAGCAAGAAGATTCATTACAAATAATTTTGCTTTTCCCTGTTCCTAGCAGTGTATTTCACAAATATATCTGCAGAGTCAGGATTCTGTACACAACAACACCTCCCTACTGACAGCACAGAATTCCCAAACACAGGTTTTTGTGATCCCACAGGGAAAGGACTTGGGAGGGTTCCTGGTCACAGGAGGCCTGGCTGTTTCACTGGCTGCTCTGGCCTTTCAGGAGACATTTAAGCACCATATTTTATTTGTTACTTAAGTGACTTGCAAACCCTGTCACTTGAGGGAACTGGAGCACCACTCTCTGCTGAGTGACAGCCAGATGGAGTAGCTCCAAAGCTGTGGCCTGAGAGGAAAAACCTGACTGTGATTGACAACTTTAAAAGAAGAACTCGAAGATCCCCTTAAAAACAAACAAACCAAGGGATTATGTGGATTTATAGAGGAGTTTTACTGAAAGCTTTTCACAGATCTAAAAAGGCAGAAATTAAGAGGCAACACTGCCACATTTGATGACTTGGAATTGCAGCAATTCAGGATTTACGACACCACAGGTGTAGCTAAATCTGGAAAAAAATGGGAGAAAGGAGGAGAACAGACCCAACTTACGGAACCCCTTCCCAGGTGTTTATTCCACAGTGCTATTTATTCTGACTGAGATCAAAGTCTTAATTTATTTCTGAGGGCCTCTTGTGCTGCATGCAGAAAGCACAAGGCACTGATCTGGCCCCGGGCTGGGAGCACCAGGGCAGCATTTGAGCTGGAATAATCTGCTGATGAGTCTGGAGAGCTCTGCCCTGGGCTGTCTGGGGAACACAAAAACCTGGCTGCTTCCTCTCCCTGCAGCCACATTTACTGCCCCTGGGACACAGCTACAAATGTTATCTCTAGATCCCTGCGTGCAGCAAAGAAAGGAACCCAGATCTGGAGTAAGCTGGACCCTCCAGCTGGGCAGAGGAATTGGAATTGCAGAATAAGACCTGCAGTTGCAGAGCTGACCTGAGGAACTGAATAGGAGAAGCAAAGTGAGAAAATGGGGCTGATGAGAATGATTCACCTAAAATGCTCTTGAAAATTAAGACTCAGTTGAAGCTGAAGAAATTTCTTGGAAGATTTTGAGTAATTTTATTTTTGCTTTAGCCAGCAACCTGATGAGCCTTGAATGGGAAAATATTTTGCGATTAAAATGAACTTAGAGGAATAAGTACTCTATCAAAAGTACTTAATTTTTATAATTGAAGATATTAAAAAAGAAATATCATGATGAAGGGTATTTTTTTTCTAAATTTGGTTCGATTACAACAAGTCTGTCTAATACTTCTAGATACTTTAAGGACCTGCTTAGCACCCAATTCCCACTTGTAGCAAACAACCCACAGATCTAATTATAGATTTTCCTCAGTCACTTGTTCCCTAGGAAACAAATCCATGGCTCATGTCTTGTTCATGGAAGGTCATAGGAGGAAGATAAATATTTTTCTGTGTATAGAAATTTATCTAGAGGTTGCAGGTCTGCATCTCAGCAGATGCTGGTGCTTCTGCCAAGGGCAGAAGGCAGCTGTGTTTGACAGTTATCTGGGATATTTAAAACTTTTAAACATTTCAGTATGATGAAGAGCTGAATACTTCTATTAGTAACTTTATGATTTTTTAAAAAATTTAAATTAAGATTTTAATTTTGGTTCTCTACACTCATTTCAATTTTTATCAGTGGATCCATCTCACTTTTCATCTAAAACCATCAGAGGTCAATTCGAAATAGCTGAGAGTAGTCACAACTCCTTAAAAATTGTAGTCAGAAATGTAACTTAAAGTTATGGATGGTAAATATAATTTGTGCTTTCTTCATAAACCTGATCAAAAATTTTACATGCTTGAAAAATCTTTTGTTAGCAGTTCCGTATGTGACTGTGTTTGAAGGTCTAACATGGACTATGTGGTAGAAACCTCTGATAATGTTACTCAATAGAAAGTTTTAACTACACCTTGAAAATTCTGACTGCTTCTAATTTGAAACAAATGCAGTCTATAGTGACTAAATATTAGCCTTAATGTCTTTTTTTAAAATCTAAAATGGGACAATTTTAATAATATTATATTAATCTACTGTATTAATAAAAATCCTAATCATACTAACACTGAAAAGAGATTTAAAAAACAACAAATGAAATATCTAGCAGAGTGACTTCTGCTTGGTTTTAGTAAAGCCAAGTACTCAGTTCATAAAGTGGAATCATTACCTGAGTAGTCAGAAGAAGAGGAAGGGTCTCTGATGCTGATAATTTCACTGCAGGCTTTGCCATTTATTCTATGGCAGCTTTATGTCAAAATGGTAATTTGAATATGAGTGAACTGCAGCCCAAGACACAACACACTAAACATGCAGCAACTCTAGGGGCTTGGAGAGACCCGAACACAGGACAACTGTTCCCTCCCAGGCACTTGACAAAAATACAGGAGGGCTTTGGAGTGAACTTTTAAAACTGCTGATACATTTCTAAAAACCCAGAAATGGATCAAGTGCATTCACAGAGGGTTGGTAGGTACCGTGAGATCAGGGTGGTTCTTGTCACTGCTGCACACCAAGGATTTATATACCCACTGTAAACAGGCCTGCCCCTGCTTGTGGCCTTTTAGGGCTCTCTCCAGTTGCAGAAAATAAGAAATTATTCCTGTTTACTCACATCAAGATAACTCTGTATACCTAATTCTGGATTTGCAAAACTATTTAATTCAATTTTGCAACCACACCAATTACCCAACCTGAATTCATGCAGAGAATAGCTGCTCTAGGTTAGTGTGATAATTCATGTAAATTTCATAATTTCTTTCCTCAAAAAAACTGGAAGCTGATGCATAAAATTTGAATGCAGAGAGCATCTATATTTTCTGACTCAGCAAGCCAAAAGTTGTCGCTGTTCCAAGTGAGGGTGTCTTTGTGTAGTCTCATCTCCTATTGATACAGATACTTGTATCAATATTTCAGCATAAATACTCGCATTTGTTTGCAAAGATTGGCATCAATACCTGGAGAAACTGTGGAAAAAAGGCAAATTTGGAAAGGGAAATGCTTTTACACCCCTTTCTCCATAGTGAGAGCTCCCACAATGACCGTCCTTAGCCAGTGTTATCTTAAGTAAATCATTTGCCACGTATTTTCTCTGCAGGCAAACAAATGTCAACCTGATTTCATCTAACTACTAATTTAGAATAAAAAACTCCACAGAAAGCCAAAAATCTCCTACAGAAATAATCTGAAACATTGAGGAGATTACAAGGGTATTGGAAAGAACTGCACAGCTGCTCGCTTTGAACTCAAACAGATAATTTTAAGAGTATAAGTCAGATTTACTGGTATCTCTGAGAATAAATAACAAATAATCCACAGAATGCTGAGTGATCAATTACATTGTAGTTAAAGTTTGAAGTAATCTCTTTTAAGAAGCCTGATTTCAGAATTCAGCCAAACCAGTGTCTTGTTGACCATCATAAGAAAAAATGCCTTCAAGTCAGGTGACACAGAAATATTCTTCAAAATATTTTCCCAGTTTTCAAAGTGCATTGATAAATTAAGATCTTTTCCTTAACTTTTACTAGGTAAGAAATAAAACTACAATGTAATAAAGTGGAGCAATGATTCTCAGCATTGCCCACTTTTGTGAAAGATTCTGACAAAAAAATTAGAACTAGAAATGTAAACTTAGTTAAAGCTTCAGTAAATAAGTTCTTTAAAGATTACACATTAAAACCTTTAGATGTTTTAACCAATAATTATTAAATATGGGCTTAAAATAGAAATGCTCTATTAAAATATGAAATATTTCCAAAGTCTAAGATGACTTTTATTGGAAGCTCTGGGCTGAAACTATTAACATAACAATCTGCACAACATTCTTTTTAGAAAATACCTTTCTAAGCTGCCTAAAATGTAGTATTGTTATCATACACTCCCAGGAAAACAAACAAACAAGTAATTAATTAATTAATTAATTAAAAATTATCTTGGTCACATATCTGTTTTTATCCCATATGAAGCTGTGCTTTTCAATGTTCTGTTAAACCCAGTCCATCAATGTCTCACTTACATATTTTTGTAAAAAATATACTTTAAAAACCAATATTTCATGATATCTAAGGCTGCAGGAATATTCCATATTGCAATCCATGAGTGTAAGAAGATTATTGCTAGATTTCCACCACCAACTATTAACTATTAAAATATTAACATTCAAGAACCCATATATTACACAAAGAGCATAAGTTCTGTTCTTGAATTAACTGAATAAAATTGACTTTTTAAAGGAAGGAACAGAAAGATAAATACACATAAGTTTCTATAATAAAAGGTTTGATTTTGTCCAATGTGGCCTGAGGCCAAGAAAAATTTGTAGGCAATAAAAATAATGGATTCTTTTTTTTTAAGGCTGCATTTAATAAACTTGCAAGTTAGTATCAGCCTCTGAATTTATCATTTATCATTACTTAAATCTTAATTACAGTTATTATACAATTAAAACAAAAAAAAACTCTGAGCTTTTTAATCTACTTGTGGCTAAATACAAGATGTTTTCCCACTACCACTAGCAGCTTTATCTTCTCTAAGTCTGGCAAAATTAGATGCTTTCCAGCTACATACAATTGCTTTGCTATAACACTGTTAAAAGTCAAAAAATACTATTTAAAGCTAATAGTAAGATTTTGTGAAAGTTGGAGCTGTTAAATTACTAAAGTGTTACATACATGGGATTGCTGGATAATGGCTATGGCGTTCTTTGTCTTGCAGAATGTAAATGTAGCTAATAGTGTGGAAAAAAATCATTTTAATACTTTGGCTGAGATGGAAGAAAATAAAGGATAGAGAAAGACATTCAAGAAGTAAAATTCACACTGAATAAACCAGAGCAAAAAATAAAGAGGGGGATATTTTTATAAAGTACTCCAAATGTTAGAAAGAATTTCCCTCTTTTGTAACGAGATTTTGATTTAAATGAGCTGAGGAGTCGAGGAGGTTCTGTTCCATCTACCAGAACAACCTTCAGCAATTTTAACCTGACTAAAAAAGAACAGTTTAATGCTGTTTAATGGGAAGGAATCTGACACAATCTAGTCCTGCTATTTTAAGGGACATATTGGATTCCAAGAGAAAAAGCCCCATTGATCTGTGCTCTGGAACAGGGTCTGGGAGCTGGATCCAGCCCAGGAGTGATCCTGGTGCCACAGCACCCTTGGATTGGTGCCCCCTTGGTGCCTCCCTTAATTCAGAGTTCTCAGGCCTTTATCCCATGCTGCTTAACAAGCAGGCCATCTATCCTACAATGAAAGAATTAAAACAGGGGTCAAACAGAAACGCAGGTCTCCAGTACCATTTTAAACTAGCAAAATGTAAATATCCAGCCAGGCCCTGCTCCACTTCAGTGTGCAGAGAGAGGATCCAGCTGGATTGTGCCCCAGTATTGGAGGCACAGCTCTGGCTTTAGCTCTGGAACAACACCCAGCCATCACTGGGGCCTTGGATTTCCACCCTAACAAGGCTCTGACACACTGCTAGTGAAGGAAAAAGAGAAGGCACACCCAAAAATGAAACAGGATTTCACTCCATGGCTGTTTACACTTCATGCTAACCACTCCTTACCGATAGTGGCATTGTTAAGTGATAATCTATAATCACCCGTGGCCATATTTGACTTCAATTACGTTGGTGTGAGTCCAAAACACACCTGGTTTTCATAGGCATTGCTTCAGTGGGTGCTGGCAAACAGCTCAATCCATTCTCACCAGCTCATACAGCCTCGGATCATTATTGCAGTTCCATTACTCAGAACAAATGAAAGCATTAACAGCTATTTCCGATGTAATTAATTGCTGTCTCCTTATATTTAACAGTGGTTACAGCATGACTAAAACATCCAAAGATAACAAATATTATATTACCTATACTGCTGAATCTCTTTTGTTACAAATTTAGTACATATTTTTAGGTTAAAAGGACTAGCTTTTTCTATAATATTAGCAACTCTCATATGAAAATAGAAATCTATGGAGATCCCCCAAATAATATGCTGACACCTAATAAGATGAAGGCACAAGAGTGCACCTTTCCTCACAAATAATTTAACAATAAACTTAAAATAAAGTCTTTTTCTCTTGTAATATAGGGAAATGCAGGTAAAAGTGCAGCGATAATTAATGAGGCAAAAAGAGCCTTTAGATTAATGAAGCAAGTTAATTTCCCCAGGATCAGGTATTGTTGTTTAATTTTTACCAGAAGTTAGTGCTGCAGGCATATGAACACAATACTCAAATAGATGTAAAAAATAAAAAAATAAAAAAAATAATGGTATTAGTAACTTTTTAAAAAATGTAAATTAGTCAACAACTCATTGTGGAGGTACAAAAATAATTTAACAACGTCTACCAAGTTTATTAATAATTAAAATCACTTTAATATGTATGTTTCTATGGTTACACTTAATGAGTTTAGAATACAGAAAGATCTTAAAACAATCCCAGGATTTCCCAGCTAATATGAAGAGCAGAGATGGCTTTGAAATTGATCTTTAGGAAGAATAGTCAAGTCATTTCAACTGCAAATCATTCATTTCAATTTCAGCCAGAGAAATCAATGGGCAAGAAAACAGATCTCTCATCAATTAGGACTGCTTCTCTACATCTATCATTTTGACCTATCTTGGGAATTTTCGATTGACAGCACTGTATATCAGCATTAAACTAAACCTACAGAAAAAATAAATATTGGAGAAATTTATATTAGTAAATTTAGTGGTTGAATTAACCCTTCTGCAGTGTCTTGGAGAGGAAGCCTGAAACCACCCAATTCAAAACCCCAAGTTCAAATGACTCTGCAATATATGCTATGAGTAAATTCGTGCTGAAGTCTACAATATTCCTGCTGATGAAAGTACCAGCGACTGCATGAATATTCATCTACAAGAAAAAGGTTTTCTGAGAGAGTGCCCATTCCTGTCTAGCAACTGGGACAGAGAAGGAGACTGCATTAGCATGCGAAAGAAGATAAGATCGAGATAAGGAAGCAAGAACCCCCTGACAACCCGAAAAGCCTGAAAACATATAAAAAGAACTCTCAAATAGCTGTGCTTTGTGGGTCACGGTGGAGTGGAACAAGGATTCCCTCCCCGTCTCACCCGGCGTTGATCTGGCTCAGCGCCGTTCTAATTTTGCTTGTGGCTTTTTACGATTTTATTTATTTTATTTTTATTTTATTTTATTTTATTTTATTATTTTATTTTTTATTTTATTTTATTTTATTTTATTTTATTTTATTTTATTTTATTTTAT